>JAIPRK010000072.1:262180-465333 GCA_025469195.1 Chaitophorus viminalis
TGTGTGTGTGTGTGTGTGTGTGTGTGTGTGTGTGTGTGTGTGTGTGTGTGTGTGTGTGTGTGTGTGTGTGTGTGTGTGTGTGTGTGTGTGTGTGTGTGTGTGTGTGTGTGTGTGAGAGAGAGAGAGAGAGAGTTATAGAAATTACTGTATTGTTAGTAACAAAATAAAGGTACTGCAATTTATTTGTCAAATCGATTCCTATTTATGGACTTAATCCATTATCGTTCAAAAACAAATCATTTTGCGTCATATCGTAAGTAGTGAAGTATATAAAGTAGGTAATATGATACATAGTTACGCACGTGCAATACACTAATATTATTGTCACTTTTTTACATGTTTTAGATTATAATTTGTTTCATAGTAATATAGTACGTACTTCGTAATAACATAATAAAAATGATAACAATTGTATTAATAATATTTAATCCCAAAATAGCTAAAGCAAGTTATAATACCGAGAAAACAATAGTCAAGAAAAGAAACAATAGTACGCAAAAATTAGTATAAAATTCAGTACGAAACAAAAGCAATAGTTTTATGGTTGAAATTTATATTAAATACGATGAGTATACAAAGTATATAATTGTGAAGCCCCGCAAATAAATATCAAACCCTAAAATAATGTATTGTAATATTGTAGATCGTTTACTTATTACAGATTCTGAATAAATGAAAATGTACAAAATATTTAACTTGTATTATAATAAGTTGATTTTTATAAATATTTTAAGATGATTAGTGATTACTGATTACACATTACATTATATAAACCATAATTTGATAATACATTTCTGTGCTATTATATTCGAATAGTTTTCGTCTTTCCTTGTAGCACTGAGTACATAAAGTCACAAAAGCTAATATTTTTTATATTTCGTTTCCTATGTTCAGTACGAAGTGATGTGCTCTGATATTATTACCAATTAGTGTACTGCATAATATAATTGTGACAATAATGTCACATTGCCACCAGCCAGTATGATGCAAAAATAATGATTACCTATTACTGTTTCAACAATGACCCTGCGGACAAATCGAGAAATTATCTACAAGTGGATCCTATGGAACGATCCTACTACTACAGTTGCGATATATATGTACCAG
Source organism: Chaitophorus viminalis (assembly GCA_025469195.1). Taxonomy (NCBI): domain Eukaryota; kingdom Metazoa; phylum Arthropoda; class Insecta; order Hemiptera; family Aphididae; genus Chaitophorus; species Chaitophorus viminalis. The sequence goes on from JAIPRK010000072.1 coordinate 263,288, forward strand.
TGTGTACCACAATCGCCGCGATTTGGTTTTTTTCCATATATTACGAAATCCAACAGCGTAAAAGAATATCGAATTAATGAGTAGATGGTGGCTGCAATGGTTTGATGTACCTATAAACCCATTTGTTGTAGCCGCATCCGAATGCTCATTTAGTTTTCTATACTAACGATTTCGGTATGAGGAAACCTCTTATTTTCCACTGAATTATAATAATGTTACTAATGTTACTGCATATTATTGCATGTATGATAATCGATCGTATGGTGTATAAAACAGATCCCATTATACGTACAATACTTTTTGGTTTGATCCAAACGGAAAATCCTAGTGACAATATCAACAAAAACCTCGCTCAGTCCGGCATTGATAAATATTGATGAAAATAGTATATGACAGTCATCGGTTACCACAACTCATACGTTGAATCAACGTAGTTCGACTACCATAGAAAGAGTAATATAAAGATTAATATTATAACGATATTGTTTTTGTTACCATTATTATTTAGCGCGTAATATAACAGCAGTTTAGTAATGACACAAGACAATGGGTCGTATAAATAAAAAACAAATGGAACAGTGAAAAAAAAAATTAATTAAACGATTTTTCATTACCGTCCAACCATGCTGTATAGTGTACAACAGTCAATAGTTTCCAGAAACGGGATTATATTCCAGTATTTGTCGGTTCGACAGAAAAAATACCGTTTGAGAACATTATATCGCAAATTTTGAGGTACCTACCTATGTTAAAATTGTAAATACCACGATTTCCTTAACTTATAATGAAACAAAAATACGTACTCTTATTTCTTATACCTTTGTTGTGGGAATACATGGAATTTATCGAAATGTCTAGATTAAATTTTTCAAACGCCACGCGTCAACCAGTTTCATAAATATTATGAAATAATTATTTTTAGGTATTAATGTATTCAAACTTCCATGGACACATATACAACCACTCTAACCCATTAATTTCCAATCTTTCCTCTGCCACTATTTTCGATAATCCTCCTCGCCGTCTTGGACGGAACTGATCTAGTAATTTACTTACATAATTAGCTAGGTAACAAGACATTAAAAAAAAAAAAACAAAATTAAAGAATTATTATTGAAATAATGTCACTGGATTCTTTTATCACGTTATCACGACTTATACATAATACTCTAAAATTTACTTATTGTATAAATTTAATACAGATTTTAAATATTTCTTTAATAAAAAAAAAAAAAGTAGGTATTAATGTAATAGAACGTAAGTTGTAAGTATTGGTTATAGTATATCGACATATGTTCGAGTAACAAGGCTAAGTATTTCATATAAACTCTGACCATTTTCGATAAAAAAAAAAAAAAAAAAAATCATTAGTAGGTACCTATATTATTATTTTAAATACTGTTTCAGAAATATTTGAAATTGTAGAGGTATTTTTTATTTTATAGGAAGACGATCTTTATTTTGTAAAACTTTTGAATGTAGGATACCACAGTTCTAAAATTAACTACTATACTAGCTCAAATTATCACTTAATTTACAAATTAATTTACTTTAGTACAGTGTCGATTATCAACTACTTTTATTTTAAATAGCGGGTTTAAAAGAGCTTATTGTCGATTTAAGCTTAACTACAGATATATTTCTAAATATTTGATACTTATAGACATAGGCGTAATCTAGGGGGTGCGAAGGGTGCATTTGCACTCCCTAGAATTTTAGAGGCAGTGCAAAACTATCATTTTGCACTCCCTAAATGTTCTATATTTATAATGAATAGCTTGAATGAAAGACATCATGTTATAGATTCAGAAGTGGTTATTGCCTTATTGACGAATTCAATGCAGAAGCAACTGTACATGATGGTAGAAGGTTAAGTTTAATTTAATGTGTTAATTAATATGTATTTATATTCAATGTAATAAATCACAGTGTTGACTAATTATTTAAATAATAAAATTTACTTAGTTCGTATTTATTTATTAAATTATTATATTTATTTAATTATAATACTAAATTTTGAATACAATTTTGAACAAGGAGCTGGAATTGAGTTAAAATATTGGTAAAAAAAATTGCAAACGAATCGAGGGAATTTGAAATTTTGTAGACAGTTTGTACTTTCCTAATTTTTTTACACCTACTGAATTTTAGCGAAATTACGCGAATGCTTACAGGTAAATACCGAAAACAAACCGATTTCTATACGCCTAGAATATGAGAAAATAATATACAACAGTTCTCAAAAACACTATAGTGTTAAGTTTCTAAATAATGGAAAATTTAATTACATCAAAGTGTCAGGAGATCAAATCTATTTAGGTACTTAGTAATTTGAGGAATGTTCCATAAACTAAATAGATTAGAAAGTAAAGAAATTTAAACATTTAAATATAGATTATTGATTAACCTAATTTATGTATTTGCAAAGAAAATCAAAAGATTCATTACTTTAAGCGCGTCTTTTCACTCTCATGAGTCACAAATCTTCGAACATAAATTAAACATTTAAATGATATAGACATGTAGATTGAAATAAGAAAGTTTTTCAATACGCTAATAGCCTAGGCCCTAGGTACTATAATACTAGTAACTCGGGTGGTACGAGTTGTTTTGTTTTTTTTATTTTTTTTTTTTTCTATTCTAGTTGAGTTAATATTTCTTCCCGTCTTTAGTTTGCACGATGCGTACACTGAGTTCGTCTTTCACAACGGCCTAGGGGTTTCAATCGACCCGAGTCAACAGTTTTAACCTAGTCTGTACACTAAAAAAAAAAAAAAACGTTTATTATAAGATATATCATACCACGTACCTGTGGGTTATTGGTCATCGTTAGGTTGTCGTCGGGCGCCGGAACGAGATCGGATTGTTCCTCGGCTGTCAGTCCGTTCCTGGCCAGGTACAGGACAAAGCACAACGACGGTAAGATCGAAACCGATGGATGCATGATACTGACCATCATGGACGGTTACAAACGATGCTGACGGTACAACTGCAGTTGCAGTAGTAGGTGTTGTAGTATTGGCGAAGTATTGGCGTGTGCGCGGTGAGTCCAAGTACACAATAGAGCTGAGTTATTGCCAGGATGTGCACGAGGTTAATGACTGACGGCCGCCGATAGCTGCAGTACTGTGCACAAGCCGTATTATTTGGGGTGATCCGCTACCGTTTCAGCAGGAGCTGATGTCACGTGAATCGGCGAAAAATCGTTTGTCGAACCGAGTCAAACAATGGTGACGGAGGCACTGCGATTTGAACAAAACGTTTCGCGTTTAAAAATCGTTTAATTGTTTTTTTTTCCCCATTTTAATTAATAGATTTTTCCCCTTCTTTCCCCGTCTGTTAATGTTTCTAAATTACGCGTAATATGTACTATAGATGTGTTATATATATATATAATGTACTTCACGCCGCCGCCCTCGTACTCGCGGTTGTTGATCGAATGGCGCGACGATTACCTATAGCTCTCGTCCAGCAGCATTCGGAGGGGTAGGGTTTCGCGTCCAAAGTCCGTTTTCACCCGACGATAGCAATGCTAATACTTGTTGCGCGGGTGCTTGGAATCGACTGCGCTGTTGATGTCAGATCCGGCGGAAATGCGTGAGAGATGTTTCACGGGGCAGCGCCATTAATGCAGATTCGACCGCACACACGTACCGCGGATATATCGAATTGTATTATGTACATATATCCTATTATATTACACGCTATTATCGTTACGATGATGCGCCGCTTATACGCCCGGCAAACTTGGAAAATCGGACTAGTTATGGCCGGCATTAAACGTAGTTCTTGAGTATCAATCTGTGTGTGTACGAGTTTGCTTGGGTGTGTGTGTGTGTGTGTGTGTGTGTGTGTGTGTGTGTGTATGAGCGTGTGTGTGTGCATAATTCTACGAGTGTATGATTGTGTGAGTCTGTGTGTACGTGTTTGTACGAGTGTATGTGTGTGCACGTGCTCGTTTACGGAGAATTAAAGACGAGGCGAAAACACCGGCAAAGCTTGACCGGGCAACGATAAACAGGCGTTTGGCATTATTTTCACAGGAGCCACAACGACATATATATATATATATATACTTATATATGCAAATCGGACAAGACCTAATCAGGCCGGTCCGGTTTTGTGCAATGGCAATACAGCCGCACGCGTGCTCGGCGCGCGCGAGCTCGTAATGAGTAAAAACAAAAGCGAAACAAAACAACGAGAAAATAAAAACGAAAAAAAAAGCCAGACAAAAACCGACGGCAGCCGCGTGCGATCGGGAGGGAAAAAAACGCCGCGAGGCCCATTGAAATCTCGGCGGCCGTGATAATTATAATTTTCCGCGCCAAAATCTCCTGCTCCATACCCTCTTGACATACATCAAATAATATTTATGCCGAATCACCGGCTCGTTTACTTTTACTTACGGACCGCTCGATTTCCATCATCGTTTTTTTCCCAAATTTTCTTTTTTCCTTTTTTTCTCTTACCCCCGTTGCCTTCTGTTTTTCCTCTTTTACTCGTCATCTCTGTTCTCTCTCTCTCTCTCTTTCTCTCTCTATTTCTCCGACCGCTCGTCCATCGCCGCACGCGCGATCGTGAGCGCACATATTGTATGCACACTCTTCCACCGTCGTCGCGATAATCGTTTCGTTACACGGCTGTATAAAAACTACCCGCGTGCCACCGGACGGTCCCAGTTTGTGGATTTATTTCGCACCGATAGCACGATATTTTAATATTACTTTGTCATCGTACTCGCAATGCTCTAAGACGTAATCTCCGGGAATAACAGCATCGTTTATAACACGTCGCGCAATATAATCGCAACCATTACGACGATCGAATCAACACGGCTGCAATCGAAACCATATATAGTATAGTGTTATCGCACACGTACGGACCAACATGTTCGTGTCGCGCAAACAGGTGGGCACGTCGATCGTGGCCACTTTGTGCGCGATATTATATTTGCTGGATGCGACGGCGGCAGCGGTGGCGCACATCGGTGCGGAACAGTCGCCGGTCGAGCACGTCGTCGGGGCGCAACAGCAGCCGACGCCGCCGTCCATCACGGTCGCGCAACACCAATCCAAGAATGATGACACGGCCAACGTGGAGCTTCTGAAACAGGTAATATTTTTTTTGTTTCGTTTACCCTTCTCCGTAAACAACTGAAAAAAGTCGTGAAAAACTTCGACATTGGATATTCTTCGACTTGTAATCCCATAATTTATTATTACCGCGACCAAAATCAAAATTAGAACCTATACGCTGTGTTGCGATGATTTAGAACTTTCATATATTCAATCGATGTCGGCGCAATGAAGTTTTCACAATATTCAGCACTCAATCACATCAAATTTGTTCGTTATTTGATTATTATACGTGTTCACACGGGTTTGAGTTGGACATCAGCTTTTCGAAACATCATGATTTAACCGTCCGAAATGGCAACTCCGGGGTGAAGTTATTTCGCAAGTACAAGACTGTAAGACGTGCGTAAGCATACTGAACCAAGTCCGATTGCTTCTGTCGATTTATTTTAACCTGAATCCATAATTCCATGATTGGTAAATAATGCTTAATGATACAGGTTAATACAATACATTTTTAGACACTTTTTGAATGGTATTCTTTCATGTAGGTGTTGTATTTTTAATTTTCAAATAATAACATCACAGTCTTATAAATTATCATTATCGACGTTTGTTATATATTTTTTGTTTTCATTGTCACTGTGATGTTGTCTAAATATTTAAAACACACGTGCACACAGTGCCCAAGTATATAAAGGATGACGATCGAATGGTAGGTATACGTAAGGCTTTGTTGGATATCTTGTTAAAATTATGAATACATTTTTTAATATGGTATGTTAATATCTAAATATTACAGGTAAGTTACTCATAATTGCCAGTATAGACTAAATGACGAATTTGTGAATTATAATTGACAAGGCGTAATCACTTAGTAATTCCAACGTATTATTTTCTTTATTTCCTTCCATCAAATTCACAAATCAATATATTTATCTTTATTTATATAGATTTATCATTATAACGTCTAATTTTTATAATCACTCAACTCTATTAGTTTTTCTTCTTGTTATGTATTCAATTCCGTAAATTTTGGGTTATTATTAAAATAATTTCATGGTGAAAGTAAATAAAAATAAATGTATAATACACCTTTTACATAATATTTATTATAATATTTTTATCCAAAAATTTATAGACGAAAAACAGAAAGCGTATTTTTGAATACTTTCATTGAAAATATTTTCAAATTGTTTTACTTGTACTTGGATATTTCGACAACTTAAAAAAATATAATGTACACTATACATGTTTCTTTTCCACGTGGACAGAAGAGGATCTAGGATAATAATGTGTTTTCTCGTGTTTTTCCCCCGATCTTCTTTGGTCACGCTACCGCGCGGATACGCTATACAATTTTTTCCAAACCTTTCGGCACGCTATCACTATATTATATCAATTAATTCACTTATCACCATTGTAATAATCTAACCCGTGCGCGTGTATCGATAACTTCAATGGACGGTCACGTTAACGAGAACATCGATTATCACTAAATACAGTACATAACGCGGATTTCTTGGAAAATTCTTAAACGACTCATCAATGTATACGGACTTCTTTATATCTGCCCAAATACCAGTAGATAAATAAAAGAAAAAAGTTTACAGTTAAACCTGCATGCAGACGCCAGGACAGGTGGTGTACACTTTTCCGTTTCGCCATAGACCATAGGCCACAGGGTTTTTAACGTACTAATAACTTACGACGTTTTATCATTATTATTATTGTTATTATTCACCGAATCCGAAAAATACGTATCTTCTTGGTGATCTCAATGGCCCTTATTTTATTTTATCCTATACATATTAGCAGGTCTGGATTGGCCAGGCGAGCGTTCGAGAAAATCCCGAAGGGCCGCTTTAAGTTTGGGCTGGTAAAGGTAAAAGGCTGCAGCAATGCCTTATTCCCTAGAGAAGTTCATTGGAGGTTGTATAGACTCTATAACTAGAATCGAATACAGGTGTCTATTGGGAAGCTCTTATTATATTTCCGGGAAGCTTTTGGTTTTTTACCGCAGACATAATAGTATAATACGTATGAGACCTTTTTTTAATCAAACCTACGGAGGTTAGCTAGAAGTTTTTTTGAAATGTCCTGAATTTTTTTTTCTAGTGGGAGGGGGGGGTGTATAGGAAATACATTATTTCGTCCACAAATAAGGACATTATTATGATTAATGAACATTAATATGTGCCACTATACGACATTGTGGGCCGGTAAAAAAATATTTATCGAAGGGCCGAGGCTACCCAATCCGGCCCTGGATGTGAGAGTGTGTGTGTGGGTGGGTGGGTGGGTGAGGGTTGTGGGTGGGTGGGGGTGTGGGTGGGTGGAGTGATGTGGGTGTGGGTGTGTGTGTATTATGTATGTGTGTAGTGTGTGCCATGTATGCACATCTGAAAATAGGTATGGCTGAAAGTTCTAATAACCCCAACGTATGATTTGATTTAACACTTATATTTTAGATTCTGAACGGAGTGATGGAATCTATTGGTTTTACAATGATGTGAGTGTTTTTTTTTTTTTTTTGTGTCTGAGGACACGATTTTTGGTACTAAAAATGCTTCGATTTTCTTAAACAGCAACTCTTCTGAAAGGAAAGTGTATGTAGATGTTACTTGGATAAGTCAAAAATCCAACTTTTTCAATACTTTTTAAAAAATCGAAAAAAACGATAAAAAAATTACGAAAAAACGGGAAATTTTACGCAAAATCACGTTTTTACAAAATATATTTTTTTAAAATGCTCTAACTCAAAAACGAAAATCCGCAACAACTTGAAATTTTCACCAAACTTTTATATTGGCGTTCTCTATACATGGTTAAGTTTTCAAAGTATTTTGACATATTTTGACTTATTTATAGACAATTTAAATTTTCAATTTTTGTAAAATTTTTTTTTTTAAACATCTATAAAATTTAATTGGCTGACCAAAAACTTTTGAAAATTTAATACAAGGTTTATAATAAGTTAAAATTATTGTCACTAAAAAATGTCGGAGATCGTTTCACTCAAATTTCTTTTATAAGCCCATAAAGCTCAAATTTGTATGAAATGTGTTAAAATCGCGATAATTTGCAAGTTATTTTTTAGTTGAAAATTCATAAAATTTTTTCTGCTTATACTTAAGGTTCAAAATTTTAACACAAGGTTTGTCATAAGCTTACCTTCAAAAATATATAAAAAAATTTCTACCAGACTTAAAAGAAAAAATTCTATGACTGTTTGAAATTTAAATTTTTACGAGATTGCATTAAAATTCAATTTAAATATAAAATACTATATATTATTATATACACATTTTATACAAACATATTAACTCCGTCCAGAATCGTTATTCGTATACAATGATATCTATCATTGCATTCAAATTTAACAAATCCATTGTAATAATGACCTATCCTATAAACAAGGTACACTCCACCCCCAACTGTACAGCAAAGCGAGGCCCACCCGTTCTTTTTTACTTTTATTTTATTTGTTGAAATATTGACACTTTAAACTAGGTATAATTTATCATAGCTTCAAGATTACGCCAACTTCATGAGGTACAGTATGCGTACATTTTTGCATATTGGTCTACACTCACCAACATTTAAATTTCATTTACATATATGGGTCCATAAATGCACATACATGATATATATGACAAATTTAGTAATGAAACTAACGATGATTATGATAAAAATTCTCTAATATACGAATATAGGACATTATAGCCAGTCCTTGACTTAGTTATATCAACAATTTTAGATTAATGAACTGAATAATAATTGTTCAAATAAAAAAGTAATGTTTCTTATTAAAAACAAAAGTTGATTATGCTACGATACAATTCTTAAGAGGTACAAAAATTCTATGTATTGAGAAATATAGAATACAATCATTTAGCACTTCAATTTTACAAAAATCAAAATTTGAAGAAAATTCTTAATTTAAACACATATAAATGTATAACATACTTAAGAAATCGCCCATTATTCATATAGATCATGGATTTTATTTTGTTTCAAAATCATGGAAATGGTAATTTTTTATAACCTCACTACATTTGAAAAAAATCCCATAATTTGATGTTGTGATCAAATGTTAGAATATCATTTTAATGACGAAGTAGTGTCAGTGTTGTCATTATAATTTTTCACCTATAATAATCATTGAAGGGTACATTTCTCGTTGGTTTCCGGGTTTTTTTCAATCGATCCCCATGAGCTAGCACCACTGCCTTTATACCGGAATGCAATAGTTACGTGAATGACGCGCGTGTATATTACGCAACAGGTACTGACGAAGAAATGTCTGCACCGGTACTCGATGACCTGCCTGAAACTGGACTTGGTGCGGCTGATCGACCGCCTGGGCACGGCCCGAGCCTATCAGCTAGTGCCAGGAGTGTCGCTTATAAGGGCAGCAACGGCGGCGGCGGCAGCGGACGGTGACCACAGTGGTCAGCACCAGCATCAGCAACACCAGAGCCGCGGTCACGGTATACCGCCGGACGTGGTCAGGTCACTGGTCCGGGGCAACGAGTCCGCTGAAGAGCTGGATGGGTTCCTGATGGAAAAAATCGACGCGTACCTCAACTCGCTGTCCATCAGCGTCAAGCTGGTCGACTCGGCCGTCGTGGAAAACGTGCGAAAACTCAGCAGCCAAATGCTGGTCAACATACTGCCCAACGGTCTATTGGAAACCGGTAACTATAAATAATAATATTATTTATCATACGTATATTATAATTTGTAACGGCTATACAACTATATAACGTGCGATTCGACTAAATTACAATTATTATGCGTGTTATTGATTTCATTATTGCCATCGATCGTTTCTTTTCTCTTTCCATTTGCATTATATTATTATATATGACAAACGCCGAACGCGGTTTCTAAAAATCAATTGATCTGTGCAGCTACGCGTTTTCAACGCGATTTTTTCCGTCTCGAAGACCGTTTCTCGTTTTCATTAAAATATAATAATGGGCATTCGGTCTGTCACGTACCCAATAACTCTTTAATACCATTTTTTTTTTCCAAATATCTACGTGCGATAATAAACGATTGTAGGCACTGTATATTTATAGGTATTCCCACATACATATAGCCGTATCAAAGCGGTCACGAAATATACTCTCTATTCGGTTTTGAACTATATAACTCGATATAAATGGTCAACGCTGTTGACAATAGTAGATTCTTGATTTTGATAATCATCCCATAAAACAAAATTACAAATTATAGAACATAGTTACTTTAAATTTAACGGGATATGTTTTGATTATTAATATTATACATAAATATTGATTATTAATATTACCTACGTAATAATTTAAACTGTAATTTTTTTTATCGATTTGTATTTGTATGTGTAAGTTTCCTTACCACCTTAGCTTTTGATTACAGTTTTACATCAAGAACAATATTGTAATTTATAGTAATTGCATGAGGTAGTATAACACGTGGTGTATTTTTTTTTTATTCTGATTCCTCCGTGAAGGCCTAATCCACACATAGAAGAGCATCAATGTTTTACCAAAATAATTAATCCTACTAAGGTTTACCATTGTGCCATCGTCACTATAACTACCAATTATTTTTGGTTTAATTATATATATATATATATATATATATATATATATATATATCTTTGGTTAGTTATTAAATTATTAAATGATACGCGATGAAAAAAATGTTATAAAAAATTTATATTTCTAACGAACATTTTGTCATAGCTTTAATAGAAAAACAATTGTACGAACTATTAAAAAAAATTATCAAAGCTCCTTTACATTTATTATAACACTTTATTATATAATAAAAAAACTACAAGTATGAGCCAATACAAACTACAATTAATTACAGCTAAATAAATCTAACAATAATATTAAATTAAATTTAAGATAATGATAAATAATCATTTACTAACTATTAACGATAAAATTAACTATTAACTAAAATTTTGAATACACCACCATTACATAAATCGATCATATTTTTACATCACAAATGGTCCGTCCTTTTTCAATCCGATCTTTATAAGTTTTTAATTACCACCTTGTCTTGACGTTTAAACGCATATAAAAATATCGAAAACATAAAAATAATTCACTGACTTGAACACTCTAAAATATTCAAATAAAATTTAGATAAAAACGTATTGAAGTAATTTAGTTCTATTGATTAGTTATTTAATACAACAATCGGTGTCTTTTGTCTTTGGTCGGCATATATTTTTATAATACTATTAGTAGTCATTAATAATATGTATGTTATAGTAAGTACTAAAATACATAAAACTTTAAAGGAAGTTGAACACTACGGTTTTCGGACTCATTTTTACCCCGGCCACGATTGTTCAATGCGATCCCAGCAATAAATTCAACTGGTCTATTTATATATTAATATAGATATATATATATATATCATTTACTATCAAAGTTTATTTTGATATTATCGAAAAATGTTAGTAAAATGAAACTTTTTTAAGCAATACATTTCATTTGATATTCAAAATCGCGATGCCCATAGCTGTTCAGACTTCTATTAGAGTATTGTATTTCAACGGGCCACTAAGTGTCGGTCATCGGTTCTATAATTGCGGAGTTAAAAACTATAGTCCGTAAATATTAGGTTCCGGCAGAGCATCCGAAAACGATCTCAAATTTTCCTGGTTATAGCCGGTTTTCCGACCAGGTTTCATAATAATAATAACATTTACATTGCCCGTGCGTGATTTGTTGTTGCCGCAGGACGGGGCAAGAAAAACGGGATGCACGCGGCCCTGTGGTCGGCCGGCACGCTGGCGGCCATCGCGTTCGCAGCGCTGGCCGCCATGTCGGGGAAAGCGCTGATGACGGCCATGCTGGCGCTGGTGCTGGCGGCTGTGTGCGCGCTCAAGGGCCACGGCGGTGGCGGCGGTGGCGGAGGCGGCTATGGCAAGACGTCGCACTACGAGATCATCACCAAGCCGGCCATCTACGATCACGATCACCTGGTGCACGGGGCCTCGTACTCGTCCGCGCCGTACAGTTACGCTCGTCACCTGACCATGGACGAGGGCGGCGGCGGTGGCCCGTATCACTTGCAGGGTCACGTCCGCATGGGCCAACCGCCGCAGCGTGTGACCGTCGTGCACGCCGCGCCGGCCGGCGCCGTCCATGCCTCGTCGTCCGACGACAGCGGCCCGTCCGGCCCGGGTCGTCCCGCTTCCGGCGGGTCCGGTGACGAAGACGTGGACGACGAGGCCACCGTGGGCCACCTGTCGTACCCGCTGTCACCAATCGCTTACATACCGACCAACAATACCTGACGCGCGACAACACTGACCACGCTTGGACCGCACGTCGGCGGTATCATCACGTCGTTTTTACACTAAAACACGACGCCATTTATTAATATTTTATATTTTATATCCCTCCACGCGTGTTGTTTATTTATTTATTTATTTATTTATCTTATTGTTTATTTATTTGTTTATAATGTAACATCCCATACCCATCCTTTATATTCCCTCCACAAAATTGCCGTTCATCCATATAATAAAACTGTAATATATTTTACTACATAATGCAGGTGCAGTAGTACCATCGGTTTTTGTGTGTGTGCATAATATTATGTTTTTACTTTTTTTCTTCCTTATATCATATATAGCACATTATAGTTAAATAGTAATACAATGCATTACGATTACATGTTGATCAATGCAATGTCTCCGAGGTATTAGGTCTGCAAAATACTATACTATCTTATACGCTATGATCAGTTTTCTGCGTTAAAGTGGTAAGCATTTATAATTATGTAATCTAAGTATTATGTATTTATGAACTGTTGAAATCATATTTTCATGTAAAAATGTATCATGTACATTGATAACTGGCAAGGAGAACGACACTAAAACGTTCTCACTACCTTACGTAAATCGTTGAAACTCATTACGCTAAAGGAATATTTGGTTCTTATCTGTACTAATTACTAATAGGTATAATATAGACACTATATAATATAATGATATGATATATCGATGTACAGGTAATATTATACTATAATAAGTAATAACTAATAAACTTCCTTTCGATCCATTCCAATTCTTATACCCATTAGCATTTATTAATTATTTGCATCCTTATTTAAAGCTCTTTGACGTGTCTCTTCTTGCTGTTTGTATCCAAAAATGTACTGTTTTAAACGTGCACCTAAATAAAACTTACCTGGATGAATTTTGCAGTAGATGAAAATTGAAAATTGAACGTAATAATTATTATACATTTAATAGATATTTCAACATTTGTTATTGAACAGTTTTATTAATTGCATCCTTCGTCGGCGCACCTATAGGCTATTATAATGTCTACAAACTTATACCACATGAACACGTGCACCGAAAATGACACTTTGGCTAAAAATAATAAAACATGACATATATTGCACCTATGTTTAAATATATTATTAAATAAGACCTAAAATATTCATAACTGTAAACATAAACATGAATTCGATAATTATAATAAATTATTTGCAAAAATAAATAAAATCCGTGACAATGTCACTGAACCAAAAACAATATAGGGGCCGAACAAAAATAGACCTATCAGACTTTTTCTTACTCAAACCACGCGTAATATTTATTTTAAAGTTCAATTTTTTGAAAATTCCCGTTGAACGTAGATTAAAAGTTAAATAATAATAGTCATACATTTTAAGTGTTTGTATTCAGTTAGTGAATTCCTGATTTGCTTGTCGAAATCAAATTTATATCGAAATTCTCAAGAAAAATACATTTAGTAATATTGGTGCAGGCTTTTACATATAAAAAAAAATTCTGAAAATTTATATTCATTAAATGCAACAACAAAGGCCAACATATAAAAGTTAACTATTAAAAGTGCGAATGATGTAAGTAATTCTTACCCCAACAAATATTTGTACACAATATTTATTTTCACTGAAATTGACTATACTGAACCCCTTAAAAATGGCAACTACACAATCTGGAGCGCCGTAATAAACTTAAATATTATAATTAATAAAACATACTTAAATCTGCAAGTGTTTTGGTAAAAAAAATATATTTTCACAATAATACAATATTTTCAAATAATTATAATATATATTTACAACAAAATACAAAAATGTGTTAAATGGTATGTATGGGTACATCGCACCCGTTGCATCGGGGCTGATTCCAAAATAAATACTATTAAAATGTATACATTTGATATGATAATAATATGTCAACATTACTTTACGCGCATCATTATGACTATGGTTCAAAATGTTTAACGCTTTCAAAAACGATTTAATCCATGAGGTCAAGAAAAACTACACGTAAACGAAATTTAATAGCGCACACGTTAAACACGTAGACATCAACGCAAATCGAGTCGTCGGCAAATCGAATCGAGCACGTCATAGTACTGTACGCTTTTCGCACGTCTTGTTTCGAATAGTGTAATATGTTATTGAAATGATCGGAATTTTCCAACTTTCCCAGCCAATCGAAATCGTATCGCGCACTTAATATACAACAATACGATGATGACGTGTTGCGACACGTTACAACGTAAAATGATCTAGGGACGGGCCGACGATCATTACACGGGTTTTACGCAAAGGCAGAACGCGTACGGCGTGTGTGCAGGGAACAGAAGACGTATGAATAAATGGAGCGAAAGAAGTGGTGCGAACCTTTGGTGCGGCGGAAATTGACCGATCGAAAAACGACAAAGTCGCGTCAAACGGTCCGTGGGAGGGGACGAACCGACAAATCCGTCGTCGCGTACACAACGTGCCCAAGGGTAGGTGTGCACTACAATCGTCCGACCGTATATTGTTGTTGTTGTGGTTGTTGTTGTTGTACGGTTTTATGTCATGCGGTGCGCGTTTACTGCTGTTGCCGGCTGTAAGCGCTGTACGCCATGTCGTTGGCGTCGTCCTTGAATGACACGGAACCGGAAGACGGCGCGGGCCGGAAGCTGTCGGACGGTGCCGACTCCTGCTTGACGTCCTGCTGGTCCCGGGCCGGCCGGTTGTTGTACGGCAGACCGTACGACGGCTGAGCGTCCGGCGACTCGTACAGGTACTGCTGCGGGTCTTGGTGTTCGCGCCACGGGGACGATTGCGGTGGTTCCTGGTGCTCGCGGTACGGCGTGTACACGGGCCCGGGAGGCGCACCGTTGCCGTGCGTTGGCCTGTGATAGTAACTGCTGTGGCCGAACGTGCCGTAGTTGTGCTGCAAATCGGGCTTGCACAGCTTGAAAAACCCGATGAGGCCAGGAACGACCAGCGCCAGGAAACCCAATACCTTCTTGAATGAGGCCAGACCCAAGATGAGCGGCAAGAACAGCAGCAGCTTCAACTTGAACAGTTTCAGCACGATCAGCAATGGGACCAGTAACTTTTTAACTTTTTTCTTAGCTGAAAAAGTAAAAAGGAAAACCATCAATATTGTAATAATTAATAACGTACAGCACGAAAAATATCGTTTAAGTGAATATTAATCGTTTTTGTATGATTGACGAGAATTTGGAATTGTTTAATCTTAACTCTTTATTTAATTATATTAATCTACGACACGTTTACACCAATACTATTATATAAAATCCAGATTACAATTAAAAAGTATCGTATCCAATAATAATCTGCAGTTATCACACTTTATTGCGGCTTTGTAGTAGTCCATCATGCATTTTGCTTACAAGAGTCGTGTGGTGTTTTAAGTCCTGATTTAGATAGTTTTTCAAACTATAACTTACTTACAGTGTTCGATGTTTGTGCGAAAATTTTTAAACTTCTACAACTATAAAGTTCGCATTTCCTATCGCTCGTACTTAAACGTATCAACACGAATATTGATGCGTAAATCTGCTTGACGCTATGCTGTGCTTTTAATCAATAATATAAAAAGAACGAAAAATAGTCAAGTGAAAGCAAACACCTAATACTTCTTCAGTGTCGTCGTATAATAATATAATCGCTCGAATATTATATACACTATTGTGTGGTATACGTCATGGTAACATTTGAATAACAAAAACACCCCACCAACAGTTTCCATAAATAGAATCATAATTATATCTTTGCTTTCGGCCGGCATAATAGTAATACCAACTGGAAAATGACACGAGGAAATCAAATAGGTTTTAAATGCATTCCGTGCGCACGCTAATTTGTGTGCATTCAAAAAAAAGTTAAACCTTTTATGCGTGCTTTCGTTTTCGTTATGTAAAACGGCTTTAGTGTTAAATGGTATTGTATATTATTATATCAACACGGGAGAAATTATGTAATGTATACTTATGTACAATACGGAAATCTTGCGGACCGCGTTGGCTGCTCATTATTATTCGTTTTATATACTCGCGTTCGGCGCAACACAAATGAACTCGAGTCACGACGACAACGACGATCAACGATTCATATATACATTCATTATTCATCCCATGACTGCAGCAATAACGCGCTTTTACGCTCGGCCATTGTATGTATACTGCATGTTATATAAACGAGATAGGTAATATTATTACTATTATTACTGTCCGCGCATTTACATACCTATTATTCATATTATATCGAACCGCGGAAGGAGGAATGAGGAAGTCCGCTGTAAAGACGTGGGCCGTCACCTAATAGTCGCGATTCGCAAATTTTTCACAGCACTTAACAATTTGTCCGGGTCATTTATTTGTCCAGCGCAATAGTAGAAAGTTGGACGAGCACGCAAACAAAATATAGGTTTTGTTCGTATAACTATAATAATATGTAACTACCATTACCTATACGCGACGTTAGAATATAAATGTAAAATTGCGCGCGCATTTCGACGACGGTTAGAATATTGAGAGACCACGGTATATAGAGAAGAACTCGAGTAAAAGAGTGATAGAAAAACAAGAGAAAACAGTTAGATGGATACGTACTGTATTATAATATAAAGTATAGTAGTTGCGCGGATCGTTACTCCGGCCGAATTATCTAAAATGGTCTCGGGCACGCTACGGCCCCCAAACGTTATTGATTGTTATACCATCGTGAAGACTATATTACGAAGTTTTCATCGCATCACAATATGATAATTGACTATACAACACATAACTTTTCGATGGATCGGGATGTTCGAAAGTAAATTACCTTACACGTATGAACAATTTTTTATTTACTTTTACTATCGTTCTTCAACCAGTTCTGGAACGACAGCAACAATGTGAAATCAGAAATAACCCAAACCCATGTGTACTTTGATGATATATATTTAATATATGTATACATTGTGTTTGTCGTTTAACGTGCGGTGAAAAAAAATTAAAACGAAATACCTCGTAGAAAATTCTAGATGATTGCCGGGGAGAAAGTAGACTGTAGGATCGCATTACTTATAGACGAATCCATAATTATTATAACACTATATTATGTTTATAATACATTATTAGTTGGAATCGTGGTCACGTTAACCGAACACTTAGCTGGGAGAACCAAACCGAACGCGCCTGTTCGACAAACAAGTAAACAAAAAATATATACGTGACACTCTATAATATGAGTTCACAGACGAATAATTATTATTGGATGAACAACATTATACAGCAGGGTTCCTGCGGATAATCTCCTGTTTAAATAACACGATGGAATAACACGCGTGTAATCATTTATTTTATGAGCAAGCCTGAGCTTTCACGTAATAAACACACGTGTAGGTAGTATATACTATGTAAATCTTTTGCAACGAAATACTTGTGCACAATATTCTCTATAGCGGACACTCCTTGCATGATTAGTGGTTTTAAATTTAGTTGTCCGTTAATAGATGTCTCGACGCATCGGCAAAGTGATCAGCAACTAAGGGACAACAGCATACGCGAGACACAATATCACTTAACGTCAAATACTGTCGTCAATAGGTGACACATTGTAATGAAATACAATAATTTTGATCTACAGGTTATGAAATCATATCATTTTCATGGTGGATTATTTCAGCCGATCTGCATACGTGCTGACTCATTTTACTCATCGCGTACATATACCGCACTCAAATACCAAGTAAATGGTACAGAGTGTCCGGTAAGAGGCGCGAGGCGCGACCCAGTGTTACAAAACCCGTTCAATATCATCATGATATACCTACTATTATACGCACGGCGTTACCGCAGAAAACGAGTCGACGTATTTTCATCACATGTTCCAGCCTCGTAAATATATTCCTATCACGTTTATTATTGTATCACTCAGGCCCATAAGCAAGGGGGGGGGGTTAAACTCTCCCTCCATATTTTTTGTCTACGTGCATTTTTTTAACACATTACTTTGAACAACTTTAACCTGTACATCTCACATTACTCTTCTTTCCTGAGTATAAGTAGTTAGTAAATACTGCGCACGAGGCTGCGGGGTGTACTTCTATTCAAAAATGTTTATATTACACTGCAAATATAGTCCGAGATCTTCGAATATTACAATAATATCACGAATAACAATTCCCTTCCAGAATGAGTTTTACGACTTCTTCCAAGTTCGAAATACAAATGGTCGTAAATATCTTATAATGCTTGTTGTATATACTGCAATGTTGTTTGCGGTGCGTCCGAGTGGGGATAACACACATAATAATTTTACATGCCACAGCTTAACGTTAATTTACGCATGTTATCGTACGAAATCGTTACCACTGGGTATCGAGGGTTTTTGAACTTTCTAAATACGCCTGTAAGTACTTATACGACATATATGTATTAAGTACGATATGACAGTGAATAGTGATATTACCACGATTGGAAATTGCCGTCGTCCGAGTTAGTACTTTTAAAAAAATTAAAAATTCCGCGTACGTGAGCTTATAAATATTAAATACATTCGGTTTTCGCTCATTTCGAAACAATTGTATACTGTCTTGTGGTATTCGTTTTGTTTTTTCTATTCTATATAGCTCAAAACGTTCAATAACACAAATACGTGTACAAATAGGTACACCGCGAGTAGACATTGTGGGTTGCCGGTTCGTCGAGGTCAGTAAGTCAGCTGCAGTGCAAACCGCACTCCAATCTTTTCCGTTATAAACCACTTCGGACTAGTAGTGCTAAATAATTCGCGTTGGTCGAAAACGAAACGTAAGACTGTTGTTCAATCAGTTCTCGCTCCGAATTCGAATCGTCACAGATACCTACGACCAACATTTATTTCCGGTACCTGCACCACCAAGCTTTAGGTCTATTATTGTTACATTATTATAACCAGAAAGTATCGGCAATTCGTTAATATTATTTAACGGTAAAAGAGAATTGAAAACATTTCAAAACGAAACAGCTTGTAGCCCAAACAGCGTACAAATATATTTATGGGGGGGAGGGTTAATATGATATAAGATTTTACAAAAAAAATATTCATTCGGCTCCGGTGTAATTTTCTGTAACAAGTATAACTATCATATCACTGTGCTCTCAACTAAATATATATATATATATATATTACGAACCTCTGAACAGAGTACTCATGAAATCAAATTAAATATTGTATTATTATCTCATTACTGTTTCACTCAGTTACTCTATGTCTCTATATACTACGAATATGTATATATTTTATTAATTGGACTACGTACGTGCTCACTTACCGTGATGTAACTGTTGTTACTATATTGATATACCTTTGTACATGAGTATACTTAATCTTTTACTTGCCTTTTCTTTTTCTTTTTCTTTTTCTTTTTTTGTTCCCCCTTTATTACAACTTTTATTACAAAATAAAAAACGTATAAGTATCGTTGTGTTCCTTAATATTCCATTGCGGGACGTTAGATAAATTAATACTATTATTATGTTGTGTATACTCACTGATGATGCTGGCCTTTTTGTCTTCGAGCGTGTCCAGCTCCGAGGATATCTCGTCGATGAACCTAGGCGAGTACCGTCCGCCCTCGGTGAGTTCGTCGGGCACCTGGACCTCGACCGCGGTGGACCGCAGGAACCGCTCGACCTTGCGCATGGCGAACTTGACCAGCCTGTCCCACTCGGTGTCGTCGGGCCGCTGTTCCGCGGAGAACTCGAACGCCCTGGACGAGCGGCCGTCGTCGTCGCCCTGCAGCCGGATGACGCGCACGTGGTCGTTGAGCCGGTACGAGTCACGCACGAAGAAGTCGTCGAGGCCGGACAGGGCGCGCGCCTTGAAGCACTCGGTCATGTCGCCCTGCAGACAGGCCCCGTTGGCCGACGACAGGTACGGGTCCGCGTCCTCTTCCGCGAAGCTACCCAGCCAGTTGAACAGGTTCTTGCCGTTCCTGTTCCCGCCGGAGTTGTCGCGACCCGTGGCCGTGCCGTTCTCCGTGGTTGCCGCATCCGGGAACGACATGGACTGACCAGCGACCGACGATGCGGCCGCCAGCAACAACGCCGCCGCCAACAGCGGCTGCAGCGTCTCGCGGTCCGGCTTCATCCCTCGGTTGTTTCAGTTAAATTCGCCTGCAACAGCACACATTGTAACGTGAACATATTATACACGCATGACAATCCGATTCGGTGTTTATGTATACGCATAAATATGTAATAAAAATATAATTATAATAAATATAAATTGTATAGATGCGTTTCTTATTCGCTCAACTGTGTACAAATTTATATCCGTATAGTACCTATCTGTGTATTGGCGCATTAATTGTAACGAACATTATTTATGTACTATTTACCTACTCTTTTTTTTCCCTCCAAGGCGTAATATTAACGTATCTAATTTGTTTTATAATTATGGCGATAGTACTATGAAAAGTATGATGTTGATTTCTATAGGACACGTGGGTGTTAAGATTTTAGAATCATATACAACAGGTGGTTGTATTATAATGCATGGAGATCAAGACATCAGAAATCTCCTCTTGTACACGAAGGAACAGATTTATTATCATAATCGATTTTCAATAGAATACACATAAATTTTAAAACTTAATAGTTTAGAAATCGACTGTCGAAATTTGATTTCCACTTTTATTAGTTTAAGAAATGTTACATGCTCGAGTCCTAATATCGTAACTATACGCATTTATATTACATTTATATTGTTCAATACTATAATAATATAAACAAATACCAAAGCTGAGTATCACGAGAATATACATCTACCCAGACACCTATAATATTGTCTCAACAACAACAAATAGATGAAAGAAGTAATTTAAAATCTTCAAATGTTACGAAATACCTAACACTATTGTTATATTTTTCGATAGATTTTTACAAATATCATTAAATCTAATAGAAATCTATGAATTCATTGTTAGGACTAGTAATCTTTAATTAGTCAATCTGATCTAATCGAGAAGTGTATAGTTCCGCTGATGAGATGTTTTTAAATACCTATACATTAATATATACGACAAACGAGCATGATATATACGTATTATATATAATACACAATACCGGCGTGTACGACGAGAACTGCGATGTAATCGACCGGTCGGTTTACGCGTCCATCGACATTCATCGATGATTTTGCAATAAATAAAGGTATATGGGTATTTTCGTTCGTCAACCGAGTATACTAGCTGTTTATTTGTGATCATGTATATGTAATACGTATAAGAATCGACTAGGTACTCCTTAGCGAGTGTAGTGGTGCGTTGATAATATTAAAACGGCAAATTGTTCATAAAATACGAAATCAAATTACTACATCACTAAAGATAATGTGTACTGTAAATAAAAATATACTCGGCTCGACGCGTTGTACTCGTGGCTACAGAATACTATGTTAAAAAAACAAACGACTCACCCGGCGCAATATTTTATATTATGATGTTGTGTTGTACAGTTCGGTGTGCGCGTGTATTGTCCGCGGCGGAATGCTCGGGCCGTCGGCGGTGATGACTGAAGCGCGGGGCCTGTAACCGTGTGTACCGTTATGCGATCCACGTTAGAATATTATTATTATTATACGTGTGCACACGGAACGGCGACGACTTGCGACCGCCTCGGTCGACGAATGCGTGTTGCACGTTGCGCGTGCGCACAGTAGATATTGGCTTCACCGCTACCACGTCCGTTGACCGTTCGGATGACACTAACCGTCTGCCGGCCGGCGTTTTTATATTATGTGTATATATAGCCGCAGCGCCTCCGCCTCCAACGCACTTGGAGTCCAGTGTGCACGTGTGGCCTGTTAGGTAATAATCGTCGGGACAATGGGGCTTCGGGCAATGTTCACCGCCCCTAATATTATGATCGCGTTTACATAATGTTTATAGCCAGAGGGGAAGGGGCAGTCAACTATGTACTAACATTATTATATATACGCGCATTTCCCGAGAAGAAAAAAAATCATGATCACGTTTTTCATACATACATACATGTATATATATATAGGCATACATTATGGCCGACGTTCGCGTATCTAATTATAAGAATAATAATATATAAAAAATTACAACATTATAATTATTATAGTTTATTATCGAATTTACATAATTTTACTTTAGCCGTTCGTTGTCGAAACCTCATAACGTTGACGATTGTAGATTGCAGTGTTTTACATCGTATATTGGGATGGATAATTTATTTTTTTTTTCACAGATTTATCCGTTTACCCTTATTTCCTGTGACTGTGAAAACATACATATGTTATTTATATATATATATATATATATATATACAGTATGTAAATTAATTGGAAAGTCAGTAGTTATTACTCCTAATATAATACAGATATCGAAGTTCCATTTTTTTGAACATAATATATTACTTATAGAGCATATTTTACCACGGTTAAAAAAATTGGTTTAATGAAGACTGAAATGAAGTTAAAATATAATGAATATTAATATGGACATAAATAGCTGCTTAAATTGAAGATGTTTAACAGTAATTACCTAATATGATTACTAAAATAATTAAAAAACCGTATGATTTTACAATTTGCTGTATTTTTCAAAATACAAAATACACTCATTCATTCAAAAATCAATCGATTTCAAATTTTTTTTTTCAGAGTAACTTCTAAGTAATTTTACAAAGTGCCCATTTTCAACAATTTTTAAAATTTCTTTTTTTGAAAAATCAAAAAAAAATTTTGATGGTTTTGAATTTTGGATTTTTTTTTAACCGTGGTAAAAGATGGGCTATAAGTAATAAGTCATCATATATTATGTTAAAAAAAATGGAACTTCAATATCTGCATTATATTAGGAGTAATAACTACTGGCTTTCCAATTAATTTACATACTGTGTACAGTATACTCCTGAAAATGTCCCATTTTTTCGCTGGAGTTTTCGACCATTTCGGTCTCATCAAAAATACTAAACTATAAAAATGTACTTGCATTTAATATTTTTAATATTTAATATCAAACTGTGGAAGGTACATGATTTACATAATATAATAAAATCATTACAATCTGAAATCTTTTTTTCAGTGATATACTGTTTACCTATGCCATACGAATCCATATGAATTGTTATTTTAAATTTATTTTTCTTGTGTTAACATCGACTCAACACATTTTTACTACCTAGTACCTACTGATGTTTCTCGTTGTTTAAAATTCCTCTCAATTGTCAATCGGTATTAATAATAGCACTAGTATCTTATCAACCCATAATATTATCATACAAGATACAGGGGTAGGTACCTACATTTTTACCCATTTGAGTTTATAAAAAGTACTTCGTACACATTACGAATTTAAAACAACATAAAATACTGTACTATTAAAATATTATTTACCTACAAATATTAACGCTTGACTCGTTATAACTGGTATTTGTATGTATTTTTATTTTAATATATTTAACTTTGGGTTTTTTTAAAAAAAACCTTTGGCACTGATCTTAAGATGATAACTGTCGATTCAATAAAAGTGGGTGCAGAGAATAATAAATGGCATAAACAATAATTTACGGGAATCTCAGAATGCATGCCTATATTATAAAAACAGCAAATATATCCGATATATATATACCTTCCGATGCAAACGCGCACTTTATGTATATCATCCATCCAAGACCGTGATAAGTATGTCCTGACCGAGCGTTTAAATCTCTATGCCCTACGAAAACAGATACTGACCGCAATCCGAAAAAATCGATGAAACAGAAATATTATCGATCGCGATTATTAAAAGTATTAGTGTACTAAAAACCTACGGTATAATATATATATATATATGTACCAAACGTATTATTTTCATATTATAATATGTGATCATATATGATTAAAAAAACCAAAATTTACTATACATTACATATATAATATTATAAATATTCAAGTTGTACAGCACAGTATAGATATACATATAACATATAGTGAGTATACGAACTTGCCGAATTACGATACAGGCATAGGCGTAATTTCAGTTTTTGACATGTAAAGGCTTTTCAAACAACGTTTACTGTATTATATATATATAAATTTTATATAAGATAATTAATGAGGGATTCAAGATTTTAATTCAAATATGAATTAAATGAATGGGACTATGAAGGGATAAAGTCCCTCCAAACCCCAAATTGCGCCTATGGATACAGTATATACATGATGAAATAATAATGCTACTAGGACATTGGAAATCTACCAATTTTTGTTGCTACGTGCAAAATTTATTACACCTGATGATATAATACATAATATTATTTACATAAAACAAATAACGCGCATGTCATACGTGATCGTAAACAGAACCTAAACATTATATCTATACGCACCGGCGGCGGAAGTACACGAGCACGACTATAATAACTATACCTAATATAACGTGATGTAACGCGTACATTATAATAACACATCACCCCCACAGTATTCGACTATTATTGTTATTATTTATTATGATAAAAACGTTACACGTGCACCCAGCGTACCTACGTATACGTCATGTGTTTTGACCTCGGAACGAGATCGGTCGGGTGCAAACTCGCGTCGGATAAACAGTCGCGCCCACGCCGCCGCCGCAGCGTGAAAGTCCGGGCTATCCCGGGTCGTTGTCATCGTACGATGGTTACATAAGAATAACACAATAATAAACTATATTCTGAGTCACCGCCGCATGTCTTATGTATTACGGATATTCCGGAGCTACGCGTGCTAGTTGTTGTTTTTGGTCCGACCTCGATCGCGGGATGAACGCAATCGTGTGAGATAGCAATAATAATATAAGTGCAAGTGACCACGGACGCTAGAGAAGATGGAGGGGGGGGGAACGAAAAAACCATAATATTTCATTACGACGCCGAGTTCTGCAGTGACGCATCGTCTGAAGCCACTTTCTTCGTCGAACCGAAATCCGGGTCGTGTGCACGACTGTAAATACACTGCAGTACCAATAGTATTGTCCGCGTAATAGTTCCGAATAGCCGAAAACGATAATATACTATTATGCATACTATCATAGATTAAATACATTAAGTATATTTAATCTATGATACTATAGTCATAGTCTCTTAATAAGCCGCTTTTAACGATTTATATTGTAAGACGTAAATGTATTTTTTGGTAAAAGTATTTTCAACCATATAAATATATCATAATGTATTATTGAAATAAAATTTCAAAACTTTTCTATATCAGCAATCGCTTTATTTTCTCCGAAAAAATTTGAAAGATACGAATAGAAAATTAAAAGTGTACAAATAAATAAAATAATTGTATACTATAACTCAACATAATTCATAAAAGTTTATCAAAAAACTACTACTATTAACAAAACACCGAACATTATCGATCGATTATTAATAACACATATTAAACACATAACATATTAAAATATATTAAATTTTGTATTTCGCTTTTTATTTCATCGAATAAATACGTATCACGATAAGACGTCGAAGGAACATAATATTGAGATGGACGTGTCAGCGTGATACCCGTATTGCAGAAAGTGATTAACACACATATCAATGAATTGAATAATAATACTGCTTTCAAATACCAATATATCGAAACTGCAAAACATATTATTCGACTGACGTACTGCATAAGTGTGTTTATAGTACACAAAAGGGCAGGGTTAGGGTATAATGTCAAACACCAAAATCGTATTGTAAATTTTAAATAAGCATATTTGTGAGTGCAAATAAAATGTTATATTGATTTGTACTTTTAAATTATTTCATAACGAATAATAGTAAGTTATGGCTCATAACTTATGAGTATATGACAATCACAGGTTATTTTTTATTTTTTTAGAAATTATTATTTCACCTAAAACCTGAATACTATAATATATTAAATTGTAATAATACACATTTTTTAATATATGATGAATTGAGCTGTAATTCAGGCAGTTGAAAAACCTTTCATACATTGGTTCAATAGATATATTTATAACTCTTTTATTCATATATCATAATATGATATAAGCATAGCCATTAACGTCATTAGATTATTACATATAACTTATAACTATAACAATCACATTATAATAATATAACACTTGGCACGCTTCGATGCTTATTTACTCCATGACATATATGATTGAATTAAAATTGAAATTATATTTCATAGATTCACAGGTATAATAGTTAATAATAATTTAACCGTTGTGGTTAGATTAAGCAATTTTACAAAGAATAAAAGATACGCAATTTTGTGTTCCATCTGAATTATCAATTAATTTACTAGGAATATCATTTACAAATAAATTGCATTACAACGGTAGGCGACCAAATACAAAATACTTTTGGACTTCTTATTTTTTACTCAGCCGCCATAGATACTTTAAAATCCCAAATGACAACGATTGAGTACACTGAAATTTTTCCAATGTTTCATCTAAATATATATAATGCATTACAAATAGCTTCAAAAATAACGATTATTTGATTTTTTAATTCAAAATATTTGTTTTCATATATAACAACAACTGGTATTTAGAGATAGATGGCTCTTAATGTTTTGAAATACAAACTATACCCATCACTCAGTTACAATTATAAAAAGAGTTCATGTAATGTCTCTTCTTAGTCGAATTAATTTTATTTATACTATAATAAAATACTTTTGTATCAATTGAAAACAAAATATTATACACAACAATATGCTATAATATAGAACTATTTTCAGTGTTGTAAAATGTAATTTGAATTTGAATGTCTGACCCAATTATTTTTTAATGCACTGTTATTTTGCCTAATTAATCAAGCTATTATCAGTTATAACGAATGTATTTTGGTTAAGACATTTTTTGAAGTGAGACAAATTAATTATATTATTTACATTATATTAATATATTATTTATACTATTTTGCAGACATATTATTTAATGCATATTAATTTAATTACCTATAACAATTTACATCGAAGAAGGTTAATTAAAATATACAATTTATTATTTTTATGGCTTTAACTACAGTATAATATATGTATGCGTCTTGAAACACTTAAAATTAAAAACTAAATTGTTATTTTAAAATATTAATTTCCAGAAAAATCTTAAAAATCTGTTAAGGCACGTGAGATTTTTTATTTCTAATTTAAATTTGACGAGTAGGTATCTCATATTATTCATGCTATTGCAAGTCCATTATCTACAGATACTAATAATAATACTAGCTAAATTACCCGTCGCTGCCGGGTTACAGAAAGAAAAAAATAGGATAGTAGAATATTTTTATTTATGTATATATATATAAATATTTAGTTATAACTTAAGCTATTCTTATCGGAAATTGACGCCTAGTAAATGAAAAGGGTAAAGAGAATCTGAAGCAAGACCACCCATAGGGTGGGGGGTTTAGGGCACGCCCCCCCTGCCAAATTAGATAATATCTAATTTATATAGAGTTTATTTTCATTTTACATAGCAATCTTGGAGGGCAATTAGGAAGGGAAGACTGATAACTAATTAGGTGACACTCGAAATTACATTGTAATTTATAATATGTATCATGTAGTAAAATCATTTGTTTGGGGGGGGGGCTATAGCAATTATCAGGGGGGCTAAGCCCCCTAGCCACCCCTATTTATGCCCATGTCTGTCAGATTAAATTGCAATTACTGTTCCATTGTTTTGAGTTCGTTCTGTGGGGGCCAAGTATAATTCATTGTGGAGAATATACAAAATGTGTTTACTTTAACACACGGTGTAATGCAATCCTAAAGAGCATATCGTTCCATACTTTTGCAAAACGGTCTCAAAAACCTTCAGCAACAAGACATGATTATAATGTTATTACTTTTAAACAGTTTTTTTTTTTTTTTTACGAATCTAGGATTTATTCATTTTCTCAGAATCGCCGATAGCTTAACGTCAAACCGGATCGTATTATTAAATATTTAAGTATGTTTCATAATATTCCAAGTAAAAGAGTCGGTAAATAAGGTAATAATATTGAAGTGAAATATTTGTTTTCAGTTTTCACCAATGGTAAATAGAAATCATTAATATTCAATCGTCCAGCAAATCAAACGGTTTCGTCTATCGATGATTTGACTATCAACTACGAATATAGCGTTTAATTATGCGTATAGTTATTAATTGTTATAATTGATCATTTTTATAGCATATAATATATTGATTAATAAACCGCTTAAACCTGTTGATGTGTAACTGAACGCTTTTCAAATTGTAAATATATCATATACACGATATATATATATATGATGCACGATCATAACGAGTACAACCTACCATACTATGAATCTGTTTTTGGAGAAGAGACATGATCATGTATTACTAAGCGAAATTCAATCACTACCATAATTTTTATGTTAACACCAGAGACCCGCATGTAAATAATATATGATTATTTATGGTTTTAATAGGATGAATATCCTATGACAATTATGGTATATTATACATCACATTCAATAAATTGTTACTTTCGACTTTCCGATGAAAATATATAGTGATTAACGAGTTCTAAATACATATTATTATCATTATGTATGAACATAGTATTATTATTATTTCTATATTAGCCTGTCATACCGACATATTTCTAATTTAATTACAGAGTGATTCAATAAAAATAAAGTACTTCAATTATTTTGTCTCCGGCACAATTTTTAAATAGGCAACCCAATCAACGCACTGACCAATACTATGATTATTTTCACTTTTCATGACGTACCTAATGTCACATTATAAATAGATAATAATAATAAATAATAAAATACACAATAATGTTCCGCTAAGTACCGTATAGCTAACGTAAATCGCTACAATTTACGCCTATGGGCTATGACGGTTTACTCAATTGGCTGTCGGATAACATTAGTGAATACTGAATAGTGAATGCTGTTTCATTATCCGGCTGCTGTAATTTTTGGGGGCCAAATAAAATTCATTTTAGAGAGTGCTCAAAATTTGTTTTTTTATACATCGCTTAATGTAATGTATATCAAAACACACGTTAGCATAACATCGTTCAGACGTGCATTACTTTCACCGGTTGATCTCAAAACCTTGAAAATTTGACACGGTTATTAACACATTATTATTATTATTATTATTCCCATAACATTTCGTTTTTTATGGACTTAACAGTTTTACATCTTTCCGGGATAACCAAAAAGCTTATAACCTCTCGTATAGTACAAAAATCCACGAAATTTCCAATTTAAGTAAATACAGAAGTACGACAAATCAAAAATTATAGATAGAAAATACTACAGATAGCCATAGTAATTTAACTCTGCCGGTACAACAAAAGAACAATTATTCCCACGGTTGTTTAAAAGTATATACTGTTTATAAAGCGTTCAATATATTGCTGATTATTTTTTTTCCTTTATTTTTATGGTACCTACATATAATTAAATATACGATAAATATGAACTACGGACTATATATTATACATTATAATGTTGATAGTGTTACCAAAACGTTTTGTAAAATGTATTTGTTACCTACATACACACACACACACGTTAATATTTTATTTATTAATATAAAACGCTTTCTATTTTTAGCATAAGTTCAATCTATTGTTAGTTATGGCATCCTTATCAGGGGACAAGCATATGACTCACACACTTATCATCTAAAATTTATCCTTAATAGATTAATCTAATTTTTGTTATTGTAATCTATGTATTATTGCAATAACTCTGTTTATTTAGAACTTAACGTTCCATGTATACATAAATTATATTTTAGACATATTATTAAGATTTTATAGGTTCAAACATATTCTAGCCAGAGTTAATCACTCATATAATACATGTTATAAAAAAAAAATTGAAATTTGTGTTCCCCTGTTAAATAAATAAATTGGTCTAAAAAGTTCCTTAGCAGCAGCTACTCAAATATGTAGAAATCTTAACATTAATGTTTATAAATTTATTAAATGTATATACATTTAAATCTATTATTAAAACTTAAGATCACATAAATATAGATTTGTTATAGTAATACCAAAAAAAATAAATAAAAAATTTAAATTATTATAATACTCTTACATTTAAATATCTACTAATTTTATAATTATCTTTACTGTATATTACCAAATTTAATGAATTGAACTCAAACCTTTATACCCTCCAAAATAAATGTTATGCTTAAAGGGCAATTGCAAAACTATATTGTATATTTTAATTATAAGTGTATGAATTTGTATTATTTGCTAAACAAATTTATTACTATTATTATTATTATTATTATTATTATTTGAATAATAGAAATATAATTGAAAATCATAGAACTTCATTAACACTACATATTATTTAGCTTTTTTTTATTAGAAAAAACTCGAATCACCTTTATCCAAAAATAAAATTACTTTTTTCATTTATTGGTACATGTAAATATAATTTTACACAATTTAACAATCTAAATCTATCTTATACATAAATATACACATACACACACCGGATACACACATCAGCTGTCATGAATTTGCTCTATAAACTATGAGTATTATTATAATTTCCTGCATTATTTATTCAACCAAATATAAAAATATTTAACTCCTTTTCAGTACATAATATTTGATTATAAGTTGATTATAAATTTAATAATTACTCATGAAAAATATTATTTTATATTTATTTATACTTAAAAATGAGTATATATTCTCGTTTAAAATCTTTATATGCATTCAACAGAAAATGAAACCATTAACTCACAAATTTCTATAATTTGGTTTAACTCAATAATAATATATATATATATATATGAAATAATTATTTGTGGCCTAGTGTTATACTGTTATATGTGCCTAGTGAATAAGCAAAATTTCCAACTAGTAAATCAATTATTACATTATTATTTGTTAAATTTATAGATTGACACTTTTTTTTTGTTCATTGATGATCAAATCAAAATTATAATTGTTATAATTGAAACAACTAATTGAAGTAATTACATTTATTTTAGTATATCATTATTTATTTTATTATACTATATCATTAAAAAAGTAGCTAAATTAGTTATTAAGTCATATAGATTTTGGTAAAAATGTTATAAGGCCTACATTAGAGGCCAGATTTATTTACCATTGATTCAAAACCATGCTGATGCAAAATTAAATAATTAAAACTTGAATTAACCAAATAAAAAAAAGCAAACATCAATAATAAGAAAAACTATTATTTATTCAAAATTTAACTCATTAGATATATCTACGAAAAATTATAAATTATATCTTCTTTTTTTCTCTTAATGACATTAAAAGGTCAGATTGTTCAGGAAGAATGGATACTGGAGCCCTTCTAAAGAATATTGTATGAGGTAATCGATCAGCAAATTTGGTACTCCAATGATGAAGGTTGCATTCAACGGGTACTTTTTCTTTTTTATTGATCTGTCAAAAAAATTAATGTAATATTTTCTCACATTTAATTTTATTAATAACTAAAAAATAAACATAACTTACTACAATGTAAATAACAAAGGATTTTCCCTCTAAAGTAAGATCAGGTCCACTAATTGGCTGTTCAGGTAATTCTATTGAATCATTATCCAGGACATGTACGTTCATTTTACGTAATGATACTCGTATGTGCCAAGGTTCAATTGTCCACGGAATATCTTTATTCATGCTTACACTTACAACCATATTTTTTAAATAATTCACAGTCTAGAATATATATAAATATATCAATATATAAACATCAATACCTAATTATATTTTGAATGTAAACTTTTTTTACTAGGTAATTGTTTAATATTAGTTTACTAAACTATTTAAAATATTTTATAATACCTGTAGAGCTGTAATAGAACTAGGGGTTTCTTTTTTTATGTTTTGGTTATAAAATTTTTTCATGCTTTCAATATTTTCAGGAGAAGCGTAAACGGCTAATTTTGGCAAAAGTAAACGTTCATATGCATATGATGGTCGAACAGATATTTTTTCACCTTCATGTCCTAAACCTTTACAAATAAAAAAATATATATACAAGTAGAACTAAGAATAAATGTTTGCAATTAATAAAAACTATATCACTATATCTACCTTCAACATATTGAGTTAGAATTACATCCATTTTTTTTTGTTTTTTCAGTTCTGGATAATCTACCACGTCATAGATGAAATGTCGTCCTTTTAAAATCGGTTTCTGTTTTGAATTTTTTTTTTGTAACTGAACCTGATGGCGACGTTTTAATATGACTAATGACTACAGTAAAACAATATTAACATAAAGGTTAGAATAAAATAAATTTACAAAAAAGAATACATAATTCTCAAATAATAGCTAGGTATTAATTATGTAATATGAACTGTTCATAACCCTTTTATTGTTACATATTAAACATGTCATTCTTGTGTTTATTTTTATTCTTATCCAATATAGTATTTGATAAATGTTATAAAACAATATTTTATTGGTCGTAATATGAAAAACCTCAACTGGTTAATTTAATCATATATTACATGGGAAGAAGCACTCATTTTTTTTATTAGGTACAAATTTGTGTCCAATCATAAGAGAAGTATGACACACCAATACACCATACTATTTTATACAATTGAGTGATAAAAAAACTTTAGCGGGATATTTAACAACACAAGAAATGTACTTGAAAATA
Organism: Chaitophorus viminalis; assembly: GCA_025469195.1. Classification (NCBI taxonomy): domain Eukaryota; kingdom Metazoa; phylum Arthropoda; class Insecta; order Hemiptera; family Aphididae; genus Chaitophorus; species Chaitophorus viminalis. The sequence continues at coordinate 296,309 of JAIPRK010000072.1, forward strand.
CCAGAAGATACGGAATTCGCTAATTCATTCATTCATGTGTGTGTAATTATAAATTAATGTAGGTAATTGTGAAAGTAATACAGTTTTATTTTAAGAAAATGATAGTAAATATGGAATGACTAACCAGACCAAACTACAAAAGGTGTATAAAATATTTCTTAGTCTTCAGGATATCCCAGAACACGGTACAAACGCCTACCAATAAAGTAAACGGCATAATATACACCAAAGACCTGAGATCGGAAACAATTAATTAAGGTTCCCTGTGTGTGTTTTTCGATATCAATGGAAAAAAACATAGTAAAGATACCCGAGAAAAAAAAATTTTGAACATGAGCTAAGTATACATACCCTGTGGAACTGCTGCATTGGGCTCTGCACGCAAAGCAGTTTGGAAAAGTTCCTGAGCACTCCGTCCATATTTACAATGTTTATGCAAAACAAGTTTTAGTTCTGTAATACAAAGTAATAGCCAAAGTTAAAGGTTTTTTTTAATACAAAATCCAAAGCCGAACATCAGCTCGTCAGCAGACTGAGCAGACAGTGTCTTAAGTTTCCGTCGGTCGTCGGTGTAATGTTATCACTTATCAGTGTTATCAGTTTTCTTGGAAAATATGTACTGCTCCGGGTCGACGACATTAACGTCATGTGGAGAACCGCAACAACACCGAAAATGAATCCGACCGATACCACGACAACAATCCTCAATCAACACTCAAATAATAATTAAAATTACAGAATGTCGTTAACGTCATGATGTGACATACGAAAGCTAAACTAACGTGAAGTAAAAATAGATATGAAATGTAACGAAGCCGGGGCTCATATGACACACAAGCCGTGTTGGTCGTAGTTGTATTGAATTTATATACCTAAGTTAAAATACTAAGTAGTACTTAATTTTTCGACTTTTTATCCAGAACGTATTTACTCTGCCCTGTTACCTTATCCAACGTGATTTTTCATAACAAATCGAGGGATATTTTACAATTTAGATTCCGTAGTGAGCTCGTGTAGCGAACGATCGAGGAGAACTGAGGCCCATAGTTATTACCTTAATTTTCGTTTTCACCGTCGTTTTTAAATCGTTAATATATTATATACATTAAAAAAAAAAAAAAAAATCGAAAATTTAGGATAACCGGAAAAATAGAAAAATTCTGGAAATATTATCATTTGATTTCATTTTTTTTTCAATTTTACATTGGATACTTTTAATAAATTGATTAAACATAAGTGAAAGTATAAAATTTCGATGGGGGGGGGTTATAAGTTATAACCCCCATGGAAATGCCACTACCCTACACAACGCGTAAATAAACATAAATGCAAATCAAAATAGTATAATATGATGCCAGATTGTCACATATACGATATACGTATATAGTATTACTGTGAAAAAGATAATATGAATATAATAATATTATATAAATTGTAAGTATAGTAGAAATATAGGTTAATTTTACTGTAATTTATTATTTAATGTTTTCACATGTTTCAGTATGATATATATCTAATAATGATCAGTACATACTCTAACGCAATATATATATATATATATATATAAATATCGTTAGAACATTTTTAGCTGTAGCAAAAGCCGTGAAGGCAATAATAATATATTGATCCGTGAAAACACTAAAAGTTCACATGGTCACAACGATAATAATGTTCGCATGACCTCCAATTATTGTCTTGTAAAAATTTGAGAGAGAGATTGAAGCAGAGGGCTTGCTTAAAGGGTTGCCCGCCGTTATTACACCATTATATAAGTATACATACAAACATATGAATTCGTTGACACGCTGTGAAGTCGAAACGCGTGTGCAGACGGACAGACGTCTGACGGTCAATTATACGTGATGTCCCGCTGACATTGTTCCCATTATAAACACCCTGTGGCACACGCGACTAACAATTAAAACGAAACGCAACGCTACGAGATTTCTCCCACGGGCCTGTTCGGGATTAATAATTTTTTTTTATTAAAATATATTTTTTTTTTTTTGTTTTTCCATTGAACAATACAACGAAAACGAATACTACTCTAATTAGTAAAAAAATACCATTTAAATGAAATATGGTATTTTATTTTATAAACTCAATTGTACTACTTGTGCGAGATGCAAGTCGTATATTGTATATATAATATGTTATCCGTGTGTCTTCGTTCGGGAAAAATAAAACGAGTTTTTATCGGATAGTATAATTTAGCCAATTTATTTAATAGTTTTTTTTTCATCATTATTTTTTTTTTTTTTTTACTTTAATATATTCTATAATTTTATTCGTACTAGTGTACTACTAATTGAATATTTGTACATTTTACTACTACAGTGCAACATTCAAAATAGGTACACACTAAAATATCGAAATTTACAATTGAAATATATTTCTTGAATCACAATATAATTGATTTCCAAATAAAGTCTGTCGGTCTATTATAAATTTATAATACAAAAAATGCATTCCTTTGCCAGAAATGCTTAATATACGGCTCTTTTTTTAAAATAGGTACATAATTATATTATAGCATACATTTTCCGGCTATGCTGCAGGTTACAATAGTCAAATGCATTTACCTAATTTATTATTTAAAAAATAAAACTATGTTTTTGATTATATTTCCATTACATGACTGATATGATGTAGTACAAATATGAAGATGGTTAACATTTAAAACTCTATTATTTAAACAGAATATAAGTCTTAAAATAAAATGAATGAAAGTATAAGTAAGGATGAACGTTTTACAATATATAATTCAATGAAATAATCTATACCTATACATACGACTTACGCGTATAATTGTTTTGTAATTATACTCTACGATTACAATATCAATACATGTCTAATATAGTCGTTTGTGAAGACCAGCAGATTGTCGGAGGGTTGAAAACGGTGTGGTCCTCTACGGAGAGTCCGTGAGGGATCAAACGCTATTGGGAGGACATGATTGTAGTAGGTACAATACCTACGTACATACGAGTATTCTTTTGTTTGGAGTTTGAGACCTTACAATAAATGTTGGTCCGAGGGACTGAATAAGATACTGTTGGGATTCAAGAGGTGTTCCTGTAAACACGATTTGATTTGTTGTATACGCCTTATTATATTGTGTCTGCACTATAGGTATACGATAACCGAACATTATGCGAACGTGGAGTGTAACTCCGAGTGTAACATAACAACGTGATAAATATCGGTTCGTAAAATGCGGCACAAGTGTGTTCCTATCACTGCAGGTTTCGTAATAAATGCACTCGATAAAGATTCATCAGAAGAAAACAATAGATAAGAACTGTGAGTAGGTTATAGAAAGGATAGGAATTGTGTGTGCATTAATTTTATGATATATACACGGCAAGTTCATAAGGGTTATGCACATATATATATATAATATACTATGTGTACTTAGTATATTTTATAAAAATTAATACAAATTAATGCAATATATACTTTGAGTAATATATTTACTATATATATTTTTAAATGCTTGGGCATGTTCATATAATAATAATAAAACATAAATTACACTTTTGCATCGTATATAATATTATGAGGGTAATGTACAAATAAATAATAAACAATCTACACGGTTAACAGGAATAAAAGTATGTATTACATATTAAATTTTCATGTTCTACCATTATGTGCGTTATACAATACATTTTATATTACAATACATCGAAATAAATGCGATGATACGATGGAAGATGAGGAATAAAACATTGTCATCGCAAGGTTTATGTACAATTTATCATTCACTATGGTATTTATTATGATTAGAATAGTATGTACATTACTGAAGCTCGGGGTGGATTAGATGTCCGCAGAAAACTTTCTCAACTTCACATTATGTGCAATCTCTCTCTCTCTCTCTCTCTCTCTCTCTCTCTCCTCCCACCACGTGCTTACAGGATATCCGGATACCAAACGTCGATATTTTGGATTAAAAACAATGGCTTCGATGTGTGACACACAGACCGTAAACATACAGTATAGACATATCATATCATCACACGAATATTATATTATAAACGGAAGTGTCGCCGACAGTATCGTGCGTGTACAATATATTATGTTATACATATTTTGTTCATACTATTATATATAATCATAAGGGCTGATAAAATACAAGAATTTCGGTTCAAGCGGGGCTTGTTGTTGACTCACCTCTATATTACGTAGGCTTGAAGTATAACGTGATTATGCGGAAGTAATGCGCAGAATATTATAAAAATAATTTTTTCATCAATGATATTATATAATATTATGTACATATATGTGTGTAAAAGATGACTATGAGTCTATTACGTTTATACGACGTATACATGTTTTGTCTGTCCCCCGTGAATGTTCTTGGCGTTTACGCGCGAGCAACTCAGCACTGCAGATACGTCGCGAGCACGGTTATCCTCTAACGGGCAGTCAGCCATAACCTCGGTGTACGTAGATATAAGTACGTTATTACCGCGGTGTTATCTCGCGCGTGTGTAAGTATAACGATAACAGTAAATGCGTGTTCATCGCGTGCACGTTCCTATCGTTCGTCACGCCGGTCGGCCGTTACAAGCGGAGCCGGACGCGACGCGCGTCACCCGGACGGACTTTCGGCGATGGCGGCGGTAATGGTCATCAGTGCACGTACTCGTTGACGACGGCGTAGTGTTGGGTGTCCACGATCACGCCGTGGTGGTGATGATGGTGGCCGACCGGTACGGCGGCCGTGACTCCTACCGGGGTCAGCGTCTGGTAAGCGGCCGCCGCGACCGCGTGCTGATCGTCGTGGCCGGCCGTGGCCATCAGCATGGGCGCCGGTGGCGTGTAACCGCCCGCGCCGGCCTGGTGCGCCAACATCCGGTCGCTCTCGTTCGAACTGGAACAGCTGGAACCCGAGCTGAACGGCCGCGCGCACGTCTGGTCGTACGGGTAGAACAGATCGGGGTAGATGTACTCGTCCACCGTGTACATGTTGGTCGGCATCATGGTCGGGTGATGGTGGTGATGACCGCCTCCGTTGACCAGTGACTGCGGTTCCTGAAACGAAAGGGTTGTACAATTATTGTTATGAAACATGCGCCGGGGGCGTCTACGGTGCTCGGGGTAGGGCCCGGTTGGCTATAGGATTCTTTGGGGCCTACTCGTTTCCGCGGAGCAAAGTTTTCCAAACTTGATTATCAAGTATTCAAGTAATAATACGGCATTATCGTTGACTACGAATGAACATATTATAAGCCATTGTTTTTTTTCCATTACGTTATCAACATGTATATGCAATGGACCGATATCAGTTTTGTAAATTCAATTTTCGAGTACAGTAGTACAGACCCCATTACCTCAACCGCACAGAGGAATCGCTCTAGAACTTTTCATTTTCCGTTGTACAAGGGGATCCCTTCTTGAAAATAAAAAATCCGTTTTACAGAGACTTTACTGTACACCGTATTAATCTAGAGATTTCTTTTAGATTTATAATATAATAACAAGTAGATTGTAGATGAATCTACTTTTATAACTTTTTCAAGAACCTATTTTATTCAACATTCAACTAGTGTGGAATATTATTGAATGTTCATAGTAACACATTTTATGAACATTTGTTGGGATTAGAATACTGTGATATTGTATTCTTTAGTTCTTATGACTATATATACTTTACTAATTATTCTCTATTTATTGAAAATCGACATAATACAACGCATGAAATATTGAAATGTAATGTGGATAAATCATAATAATAATAGAGATCGATTGATACGTACACATATTATAATTTTTACCGTGATTATTTTATTCATTTTCAGAATTTACTTATAACCTTTTGTTGCCGTTTCTTTCTCGTTAATTACGATTCACTGGATTATTGCTGATTAGGAAGTAAATAATGATTAATAACGAGTGTGACTGCCCATGAGAAGCTCGCATGCGACTATTATAACATATCGTATATTATGCGTGACCAAATGATGATAATGTTAATCTGTTTACCATAAACCCACCAATAACGATGCGACTAGGACACCAAAAAGTCTACTTTTAAATCACTCGCGAAATTTCTTTTAGATAGAATTTACCGCGTAGAACATAAATATAATCGATACATGTAAACATGTTTAGGAATACATTTATTGTTTTATATTCGCGTATAGTGAGAGGCGGGCGAGTCATAAAAATGCATCTGTCAATTCAAAAATATTGAAATTGTTTTCGTCATTTTTGCTACGAGTGAATAGCACATATTTAATGTTTTCTTTGTAAGTATAATTATTGTACGCGAGCTAATGAAAAAACAACGGCAATAACCTTTTCGAGGGAAGTTATATAATTATATCCTATTATATTGTATAATACATCAAAATTTATGAAATTTTAAGTACGACAAGCATATTATATTGTTCAAAAGTCGTGTAACACGCGCACGCGGACGGAAAATCAGTGCACAAAGGGTCTAGTACCTCGATTTGTCTACACCCCAACCGCAGCAAATTCCCCGGCGGCGACGACATTTTATCAGCGTTTACGCACGTGCCTTTTTAATTTCAACTCCTGTTTAAATTCCCTTATGATTTTTCTTTAGAAAATCCAAGTGGTATCATAAATATTTTAGTCATATATTATTATAGTTATATATTATACATAATTATATATCGTTGGTTTAAGAATACATGTAACTGTATCCAAATCTCTTAGCCTAATCTAAATAAACGCGTGTTTTTCCTGTGCACGAAAACATAAGCGTTTAATGTTTATATGGTATTTATTTCGTTTGCGTGCGACACCGATACAGAACTACAACATTCATATACAGACGAATAGATCTATTGTAGAATTTTCTCGTATTATACACTGACGTTTATTTTTATCAAAATATCTAATAATTTTGTAATTATATACCCAAAAGAAATTCAAATGGAAACTACAAATTATGTAGGAATATATTATTATATAGATTTGTTCGGTTTTTATTTTTATGATAAGGATTCTAAAGGCTCTCCGTAACATATAGTCAGTATATAGCGTTAGATGTTAGCCGATGGGTACATTGGTACAATCGACGCGGTCGCAACAAAAGTCTTCGTTCGGAGAATTCCTCCCGACGGATCAGATATTGTCGGACACTCTTTGCTCGCTTACCTATATCTCGTATCATAAAATATTCCCACACGAACTGTAATAACATAATACTACCATATAGAAACTGCGTAGTATACACGCACATATTTTATTATTACTACAATAAAGTTATTATACATTAACATTTCACAACGTCGGATTCCGGAGATATTAACAATAATAAAGGTTCGAAAGAAAATAAACATACATACATACATATATATATATATATATATACATAAGAAAAAAATAAACAAAAATACAAATAACAAAAAAATCATAATTTTGAACATTTTCCCAGTGTTTGTGAAATAACTATACAACAAACAATGCACTATTAATTGTTCATCCAAAATAATATAACGCTTGAAAATAACCTATTAATTTAATTTCTCAGAAATTGCGTTGTAAATAGGATGAGCTGATGATGATTCAGGGACCACGTGAATAGACATTTTAGTTTAATTATATAATGCAGCCTAATACATTAGTACGTACGCTAAAGTTATATTATATGGGAGGTAAAAAATATGTTTTCAACGTGTTTGCTCATTGCTGTAGAAGAAGCTATTAATAAGAAAACTGAAATCAATGTTGCAATCAATGTATAAAATATATATGTTAATCATACGAGACTATAATAATATTCCATAATATTATAATATATGCTCTCTTTAGTGCCATTTACATTCTTGATGCGATTATTTGAACTTGATGGTTGTATAAGCATAATACTTATATATTTCTTTATTTTGTTAGCCAGACATACACTTATATCTGAGTTCATTATTTTCGTTACGTAAAATCAAGTTTTCTATAACCGAATAAAATCGTGTAAAACTATATTAAAACTATATTAAAATATTTTATCATTAATATTAAATATTTTTTATAGACTCCGTTGTAGTTTGCATACTTTCAGTTTTGATTTGTAATGCTACTACATTGCTGGTAAGTAACTGAAATTAAAATATCTTATTTATGTATTCGTATGGTATAAAAATATTAAGTATAGCATGTACCTACGGAGGATGCAGCGCTTTAATATTTAATGATTATGAAACAAGTTTTAGTTTTATGTAACCAGATTTTGCAACGATTTATATACATAGTAAGTTCAGTAGAAATGTAGTTCTAAGATATTTTATCTCTATTTGCTTTTAAGTTCTATGAGATGCTTTAAAATCCCTGTATTACATACGTACGTGTGTAATAACTTATAAGTTATAACAACGTAATATAACGTAAATTCACTTCTCATAGTAGTTACAAACAGTTACTAAATTATTTTATAAAAAATACTAAAACTTAGGATAAAATAATGGGTATAGTAAACTAGTATAGTAAGAATATTATTTTATTTTGATTTTTAGTATGTATACACAATTTTATCGATAAATTATCTTAGCGCTCGATTTAGAATAATGAATTTTTCTTTATGATAACGGAAGCTGTTAGGTTAATAATAATAATACAATGTAGCACACTATTGAAGGTTTAAATATTAAATTCATTAATATAGGTATTAGCTATGTTTATTGTACGTATTATATATTTAACTAGGTAATCAGAATACTTAATATAATAATACTATAATACATAATGTCAAAATTCTACAACAATTAAATAATATATAATACCTACTAGTTGAATTACTCGACCTCACCCAGAAGATAATTTAGTATTTTAGATTAGAGCATTAACACTCTTCGTACTATATTCTAATGCGGTATTTATTTATACTATAAATAAGTATAAATAAGTATTAATTTATATATTATACCTCAATCGGTAATTATTAAAGTCAATATATTAAGCTAAATAATATACTTCCTATAACTAACAAAAACGAGAAAAAATTTTACACCCAGTCTTATTGCACGTCTAGAGAATTAGAGGAATAATCGCAATAGTAAATTTTAAGTTCATAGGTTTTGTCGTTTATTTTTTTTTTTTTTTAGATTAAACCTAGAGTGAATATCTAGTATTTGAGTTTAACATAATATACAGGTTATGTTATGTATTAGGTATTGTAACACTTACGCTGTTGTTGCTCACGTAATCATTGTAAAGTCCGCCACTGGAATCGCTGTACTCTTCGTCGGTTACCACTGATGGCCTGTGGTACCTGTGATTTTGATTCGATTGCCTTTGGTTTTGTTGCGCTTTGGCAGGTTTGTTTTGAACCACCGTTGCATCTTCGTTGCCGTTCTGCGACACCGCGTTACTGTTGTTGCACGTGGATAGACAGATATCTTTCATCTCGGATTCGCTGAGTACCAACAAAAATCAATTGTTAAAAAATCGTTCGCTTATTTAGCACGTGCACGTAAAATATTTACACATGAAGTTTAATATAAAATGCAAATGTTTCTGCCCGTTAAAAGTAGAATAAATAAATATATATTTTGATTCATAGCATACATGATACATGTATTATACGCCTATATAGATACATCATACGTAAAATATTTCAAACGTTAAGCAATTCTTTTGGAAACCCCGTATCCGCGATATGCGTACCCCGATAAAACTTAATATTATAAATTTATAGCGATCAACGTAGGAATTCATCTGAATAGTTAACTCATCGGTGCGCTTGCTCAATGTGCGGTTCTTGATTTATATTATATTTATACAAATCCGTTAAGTGCACTCACCTCAGAACATAATTGACGCTAACTATACAATGAGGTCTTGAAGATCTACTGTTGTGAACTATGGTTGCGTAACTCTGAACCCACACCCATCCACCGTCTTTGGCCAACAGCCTGTAGTACTTAGTCGTGACTTGACCTTTTAATAACACTGAAACGAGAAACATCAACGTTTATTAATAAAACTCCTCGATGTATATGTCGTTTTGTACAGAACTTACGAGTGTGATGCGAGAGTCTCATGTTGTGGATGTCATTGCCATGAATATAATGGTAGAGGGTTTTTTCTATTAAGTCTTGAGGTTCGTAGCCGGTCAGCTGAGAGACCCTGTAATTCAATAACGAAATGTTATACTATACTTTTTACATAAATGTGTTCTGTTAAAAAAAAAAAAAATAAAAAATACGGTCAAACATAAAGGGCGAACTGTTTGTATAAATCACGGTATACATAACCAAAAATATATACTATACATACTTTTTATGTATATAAAAACGTACTATACATTATACAATTAAAATATGTATCGATTCATGTAGATTTTAAAATATTCGACTTACCTGGCGTCTAAAAATATGAGTTTCAAGTCCAAGCTCGCTCGAAACATGAACATATTTGAATGCAATTTAATTTCAGTAATTGCATGTGGAGGTAAAGAATGACCAACAGCAACTAGGCCGACAGTTTCTAATCCTGGATATTGTCTAACTTTAAGGTAACCAGAACAGTGGATTACCTGTACATAAAAAGAAAAATTTAAAATAATTACTATATATAAGATAATCTTATACTTATAATTTATATTTTATTTAAAGCACGGTAATATATCGTCTATTTTTGTATTGATTGAGTAAATATATATTATGCATGTAAAAATACTGTAAAACATTTAAAAGTTTTCAATAAGAATAATAATATGATACGTAACCAAACGTTTTAACAATTAATTTAATATTATTTGCTTGTTGACTTGTTTACTATAAATTCTGAATTTAAATGGCAAATAAAAATATAAAATTGCTTTTAAACTCTTAAATGCGTATACGAATTATTACTGAGCTACCTCGAGTAGAGAAAAAACTATATTACCTTTAAAATTAATGGAAACAAATACGGAATAAAGACATCAAACATTATACACCTAATTACATTATTTTTTTTAACCAATTGTTAAAACATTTATTTGTAGGTACTCGTATATAAGTATAGATGTTTATATTTGTATGTACCTATATATATATATACATGACCCTTTTACAGTATGAAAGCTATTTGAATGGTTTATTTACTTTAGAAATATGATCCCCTTGGGTGTTCGACAAAATAATACTCAATAACCAAACGGATGCGTATTTACACGTCTAAACAAATACGTCCGTTGGTAGAGAAGTACCAACGTTTATTATATAGGTGTACAATATAAGTACTGCACGTACTAGTCACAGCTCACAAACACTATAATATGTGTTATTATGCCGTTGAAAAAACACTATTATATATAAAAAAAAAAAAATAACCTAAGACCTGTTCTAAAGGTCGTAGCTGCATAATATGGTCACATGGGTTATAATAGACTAGGTAATAATATAATGTGCTCGCTGAGAAGGTGTCAAGAAGTCCATTCATAATAGCCAAGACGTGACCACAACCAAAAATACGAGATTTAAGTATTAGAATAAATTAAATGCGGGTCTCTTCACAGGTGTGAGATTTTTTTTCCTCTTCCACCTCTCGCCTTTTCTATCTCACAGTCTCACACACCCACATATCCTCAGTCCCTGCCCCTCTCACTCACTGTTACTCACTTATTTCGAAAACATACCCAAAAAATTCCGAAAAATACCTTCGGCACCCGGAACAATAGATCCCGGATAGTAATAAAAATCATAGGTGTTCTCCGTGTCTCAGACACGTTGGAGCCGATCGTGAGGTATCAATAAGCGGCTGGGATTAGAGACTGTACCTATATGTGTACTACGAATGCGACCGGTTCGCGTAATCAATCTTCGGCTATCGACACCGCATGTGGAGCACGCCGGTGTAAAACGTTTTCACTCTCGCATTCGACATACCCGGACTTGGACACGTTTCGGAAAACTTACCTATGGCGAACGTTCGTAACATTACACAATGGAAAGGATTTGAAAATGCCTGTGTATTATTTTTATCGTCGAGTATAATGTACCAGTACGTGACTATAGTGACTACCTATTGCGTTTCGCATTTTCGTATAATACATAGTATAATATAATAATATATAAATACATTACATATGTGTACAATAATGACACAAAAAAAAAAAAGAAAAAATAATGTTTTTGCGCGTTAAGTACAGGTATATTTGTAGTTTGTACACATTCTTAGCACACAAATCGTAGCGGTATACTCCCCGCTGTATATATATTATTTACAAGGCAAGTCGTAAATAGCATATCGTCGTATGTACAGCATCAAGCAGGGCACAATGTACGCTATATTATTGATAAAAATATGACCATTTAGGAATACAGCGTGATCTGAATCTGTTGCGATAATGCGAAGACATACGCGTGCGGATTTTAAATATAATATGTTATATAATACAAATAAAGAAACTTAAATTATTTAACTATCGTAATTTGTAAAACAAATTTCCCATTTATATTCTAGTAAGTACCTACTTATTTACTTGTATAAATCTACCTATATTTATTAATCATAATTTGATATTAATTTTTAATACTGAATAGTAAAGATAAAAATAAATATTTTAATGTGAACAATTGTACGTATGTTATTAGGTGATAACTTATGGTCACAATGGGAATATAATATTATGTTATCCTAAAACAAAATATATTATGCATCGGTTATAAATTGTAAAATTGGTAACGATTAATGTTATTCTGATCGATTTTACTTAACACACAAAACACAACTATGTTACTTATATTTGTATTACCTATGTACAACGTCAAGTTTATATTAATTCAATCAAGTAAAGTTATTGACCAAGTATTCGTTGCAACACCTTAACAAAAACTTCCACCATTGTATCATTCCGTTAACGAGTATATAATATAATAGTATATAATAATATGACGTAAATATTGTATACGTATACGTTATGATTTATCGGATGACGAAAAAATATAAAAACAATATTTGACAGCGATTGTTTAATACACAGGGGTTCGTGTAGACAACCTGTCAATCTCGATACGTCAATACATTATGATAAATATTATATTATTATAATCGTATGGCGCAGTAACATCCCCGCACGTTGAACTCGCAAAGGCTCTAGATGAACGCGCACGCTCGTTTGGTCGTGAAAACGGTTGGGTGAGAGGAGGAAAAAATGTAATCCGTTTCAGCTCCAGAATCTGTGATCAGACAATATAGGTATATTGTAGTAATATAATATTGTGTATCACCTGTCCGGCAGACTATGCGTGGCAAGAGTTATGCGCGTTTTTGTCTCTCTTGGTGCGTGCTCGAGGATCGTCCAGGGAGGAAAAAAACAGAAAAGAGGAGGAGTATTGTAAGGACGCCCGCGGCGCGCACGACCAATGGCAAACGGACATCCAAAACACAGGTAACATACACGACAACGATTAAACGCGTGCGCGCGCGTGTAAACACACACGCACACACACACACACACACACACACACACATCTTCACACACATACATACGTACACATAAGTACGTATACGTATATACACACGCAACGCATATGCACACACATGCATACACCTGGCCCCCGCAACATGGCGCCCGTTTTATTTTACTCTTTTTTTTTTCTAATTTTTTTCATCCCATTTCCTGCCCCCCTCGTATATATTATAACAATCGACACATACCATGTGCACACCGTACATATATAATTATATATATATATATATACAATATACAATTTAAGAATATACGTATGTAATATATATATATATATGTATTCAAGCAATACGCGGTTTATTATACGAGCCTATGTATGCGCGGGCATTAGCTCTGTAATATATGCACGAGCACACGCCGGGACACATGAGTGATTTTTATGGTCTACACTTAAGCCATATACGACACAAAAAAAATGTACATACTACATACACGGATAAAATATGTATATGATTATATACATATATGTGTGTAATAAAGATCATAAATCATGAAGCTTTGCCACGGGTGTGTAGAGAAGAAAAAGTACGATATATTATCATACGGATTATATATACGGACCCGGGCGATTCGTGATACAACTGCGCAGCGGTTTCAAAATGATTAATAAAATTAAAAAAAATAAAAGTAGATATCAGTACGTGACACGTCTTCCCGTCTTCCGTTATACATAAAGTAAAAATCGCTGTAAAATGTAATTACGTCGTAATAGTATATATGTTTATACAGCTGGTTTTGTGTCGCGGCCAGTCTCGTTTTAACTTTTAACCGTACGCTCCAGCAGCGGCAATCGGCCCGTGAGCGACGGGGGATTCCACAAATTTTTATTTTATTTTAATTCAAACCCTCTTCTTATAGATGATTGCCCCCCTTCCCATCCCCACTGAGATAAATTCGTGTAGAGACCGATCATCAAAGTAATAACTTTTGAATAAGCCGCGAATCATATAACTGAGTGTTTTATACAGAGAATAGAGAACTTTCAGTCACGTCGGACAACCGTCTGGGCCGAGAGCCACTACCGACTTTATGCACATTAATACTGTTCACTGACAATGTTCATTAGCAAAACTGCGGTACAGACGACGAAAAAATACAATGGTCATGGAGTAATGCCGTAATGGACAATGTTGACATGGAGTAAGAAAAAGCGTCAATGTAACGTTCGATTTGGCAAAAAATAATTGTCAAGTGAAAATACTACCTATACCTACCTATTGTTTTTTTTTTTTATGTTATTATAGTCAGAGCTTAAGAATGTTTATACTTGCGTAAAAACTCGTGATTGAGGGACTACGCCTATATACCGTTCTGAAAAATACTATGCACATGTAGGTTTAATTATGTATTTATCTGCAATAAACATACTTAGTGAAAATAATATGTTGTATACATGATTCTAAACAACGCCTGGTCGCAAAATCATTGAGATATACATAGTACATTTTATAATACACATGACGGTAATATTAGGAAATATAGCCGAATAGATCACTTTGAAATCCTTTGACAAAATACCCACTGTTGAAAATTGAAATATCCTGAAATATTCAAATATTCTAAACACTACAACTATAATATGTATAGGTACCTACGTAATATTATTCGATCTGTCCTTTTTACACACATTGTACGCATATTATATATTACATCAATGATTCAGTATTGATATAATTTTTTCAATAATATTTGAATTGAAGAAATTAATTGTACGGTATTATTAAATGAATATGAACCTTATTATTTCTATTAAACAATTCAACCTCAACACATAATTCACTTTATATTATTAAGTTTCTCTATGATATGTTTTATTATTTTCTATAAACTTAATTTTTTTACTTGCTGAAACAATAACACCTAGGTAGTAGAAAAACATTTAACGTAATTTATTGTAATTTTGAAAAGTATATCCAATATATAATTATTATTTTAAAAGTATAATTATGGTCAAGGTTATATATTGTACCTACTCGTATTGTTTACACATATGATTGTTTACACGCCACTCGCCTAGTTTTAATCTGACTTATTATTATTATTATTATTCCTAAAATATGATATTTTATAAACATTCATTCTAAATAAATAATTAGATTATGTTTACTTCAAAATATTATTAAAATATAGTTTTTGTTATATGAACTATGTAGATTACATTTTTAGTTGAGTAATAAATAAGATTATAATATTAAATCTCAAATGACTTATTTGAAGATTTAATATTATAATAGTTTCTTGTATTAGACATGAAAGATAAAAAACTATACATTTAAATTGCATACAAGATATGCTATATGCTATATCTATTTCAATTTCAACTATGCAGATAACTAAATAATGATTTAAATTTATAATTAACCAAAAAATTATGACTGTTCATTATCAATTAATAAAAAAAAACTACTAAAATTAATTTAGTATTTTCATTGATTGAATGATATAGTAGAAGAGTAAATAGGTATTAATGTAAATATTGATCCATTCGCCTTGTTAGTTTAAACACGTGTATGGACACAAATCACTGAGAGACGACTGAATAGTAAATTATGAAAAAGTAAACACGTTCAGGTTTATTTTTTATTTTTACTTTTTGTATTGACTGTATAACTTTTTTAAACTGCCACCAGACTATTTTATAGCTTTATTGTTTAGGCTCTGACTAACAATTCTGTTAAACAATAATATTAAATGTCATTAACCTATCGGTAGCATTGTTTATCCGTGTGATTTGTAATGGTTTTACATTTTAAAATAACAAGAAAATAATCTATTAAATTTTTTTTTCCTTATCATTATCGAGTTTGTATAAGTACCTAAAATAAAGATAGGATACTTGTCTTTATCTACGTGAAAAAATGTAGATATTTTTAATTTAAAATTGATATAAAAATATCAAATACCTAACAAAAATTGATTAAAAAATTTTCAAATACTTAAATATAATGTAATTTTCATGTTATGGAATAAAGTATATCATCTTGTAATATAAAAATTAAAAATAGAATCTGGTAATGAGTAAAGCGAAGAAAAATACTTTTCAAATATGAAAAAATACATTTTATGTACCCCTCTAAACTGGAAACATGAAAATAATAAATGTTATGAAATGATAGGTTGTTCACTTTAAAAAAAAAAATTCCACTTTGTTTACGGCAATAGCGAAATAAAAACAATGTACAGGCTTGTAATGTTGATGCACAATGTAAAATTTTATAAACGTTTCCCCATCTTTAATATTTCCAAGTTATTATTATTATTTTTTTTTTTAATTAATAAACATGGAAATAATATTCTTGGAATTTTTTTTATAAACATCACTACCTATCGTTAAGATGTTTTTCGGTGGAATAAAATATTATTTTTATGAAATTTTAATTAACCAATCAAATATTGAAATAAAATAAATACTCGAGAATGGTTCGTATGCTGCCATTTGATAAGCATAGATAATTAATATTTAAATTTTTATTTTAAAATCAATTAAAATTTATTTGTTTAAATACTTTGGCGTAATTGCTTTATAATTCTATGTAAATATAGGTTATATAAATTGGGCCTACTTTATATCCTCCTGTAGTGAGCCCTGCATTCCGTTTCGCCAACACACACTTCATTCTTAAGAAAAATACACGTTGGAGTTCAAACACGTTGGAGTCTATATAAATCCATAATAATTGATTTATATAACGTTTTTGTTTGTTAAAATTGTATAAATATTGTATTGCGATAATACTTACTCAGCATCATGTTTTCCGGCGGTAGATTTGGAGGTGGATGATGTGGACTCAACACTGATATCATTTCATCGTGATCAGATTGGTGGATATATTCAAATATACTATTCCCAGTTAATTCCACCTGAACACAACACAATACGAGTTATTGTTAAACCAAAACTACAAGCAAATGTATTTCGGGAGTGTCTGCTTTTTTACTATTCTTCTCATATATATATATTATATGTACCTGTGACAATCCCAAATGGACTGACGCTGTTTCAGATATATACATAATTTTGCCATCACCACCTACGACGAATATAAAACCGTCTAGACTCTAAAAATAAAAATTAAAAACGTATACATGTAAGTTGTGTTTTTTGTCATATACATTAAATACATAATATTATACATGGATTATAATGGTAATCATGGCTCCAGTTTTGACATGTTCTACACAGTTCTCCCTGAATCATCAATACATAATATATAAATATTATATGTGTAATAAACGACAACAGTTTATAAATACAGTATAATATTTATACATTATAATAATATATAATATAAAATTAATGTAATTATTTTAATGTATTGAG
The DNA here is from genome assembly GCA_025469195.1 of Chaitophorus viminalis. Taxonomy (NCBI): domain Eukaryota; kingdom Metazoa; phylum Arthropoda; class Insecta; order Hemiptera; family Aphididae; genus Chaitophorus; species Chaitophorus viminalis. Next base: position 314,062 of record JAIPRK010000072.1, read on the forward strand.
TACGCATAGTAGCATATGCATTTAAATCAATGGAAAAGGATAAAATAGAATAAAAAAGGATCAATAGAGGGGTAAAAAAGGAATGCCATTTTATTTACGAAACACCATATTTTACATTTTACCCGTTGAATATCCAATTACCTTCAATATATTTACCTGTAGTAGATATGAACCGAGCTCTTTTATGCAAGCTTCTTTGGCGTGGTTTGCTGGAGTCGCTGCACCCCACGCGTCTCCCAAACCTAAGCAAAGTACAACAAAAAAGTATTATTATTAAAACTTCAAACAAAATATTAGATAAAGAAATATAATAAATATATATAATTAAATACGTATATATAATGTATAACGTATTTTCATGTATTGTGTGTACTTATTCATATGTATAAATTATACATTATTTGTATAAATAAGTTGTTTAATTTATGTAATAATTAATTTTACGATGATAACATGCGATGGTGGTTCTTACCGTCTGGAAAGACATGCCTCATTTTCAAATAGCTCGTGGTCAACCGGATCACCGAGGCTTTATCTAATTGGCTGGTGATGGCCGACGGTAACGGCAAGAGTTTGGCAAGCTCTAGGAATTCGGCGTTCTCGTTCTCCCTACGTGTCCTTGCCGCATTTCTGCTCCTCTCTCTCATCTCTGTGGTACCCAGAACAACAAAAAGTAATTGCAATCGATTATTGACACGTGCACCGGAACAATATTTATAAATGCATTATTAGGTCATCGCAACAAAACTGAAGTACATTATAATACGCGTATTGAGTTATGATTTAATAATGTGTATAAAGATTGTATAAGTATATAGGTAAAGATGCAATTACGTATATTACCACCGGCGTGCATTTTGAGTTCCATGTATTTCTTCAGCAGCGAACGCATTAATTAAACACTAAATTTTTTAAATACAATTATACCGAAACGCATGGTGGAAATCACGCGAATCCTGCGACGATTAAAAAAACTCGCTCTATCTGGCACTGGCTCGCCGAGACAACTACACAAACTATCGGAACTAAAACAATTTGACTACATAGCGCGGTTTATTTAGCAAAGCAACCTTGACACCTAGTATGGAGTATATTGTTTATAAAACGGGCACTATATTTGTTTTATTTCCTAGTCGTTTACGTATTAAATGTTTATATTTAGTAATTAAAGAAAAACGTTGACCTCGGGTCTACCGTTGCAGGTCATTTTCCTCTAATGCAAATCAATCGATGGTGGGACTTGAAGATAACAAAGGTGTTAAGCAATCTTTGTATAACAATATTATTTTGTACGAGCCTAATAAATAATACAATTATTGGAAATTGTGGAGTTAGAAATCGATTTGTCGACTTTATATATTGCACCATGTTTAAAGAATTTTTTTATGTTTTTCGGTAAACAGTTAACAGTCACCAAATTTCAAGAAATATTATATGAATCACAGTAAAAATTTACTTTGTTATATGATAGGTGATAACGTTGCTTATTGGCCACGTTACACTATAATATTTTACACCAAATAAATAAAACACACTATATTTTACTAAACTATTCATGACACATATTAGTTATTTAAAACCTCTCTGGAAGTGGATAACCGCAGTAAATTGAAAATTTTCTACTCCAAAAAAGTGTAGGCAGTAGGCTTTTGAGTGAATGGCATGTACTTGACCGGACTACATGAATATGCCGTACATGGAAATATTATTTTTTCGTCATTATGAACGAACATTTCATTGTAGTTCAATATTTTAGTTTGTGCGAGATACTTAATCTTTATACGCACCTATTTTAGAAATAGGTGATACCAGTGTAAAACATTTAAAGCATTTTTTCACAGTAATATCGTGTTACTTATTTAAAACAACACGTGATAACGTCATTTCTATAGTAATAAGGAGAACCACTATGCACTACGCGATAACATTTGCTTCGAAGTATTGATCTTGCATACAACTATGGACGTATACAATAATATTTAACCGTACGATACTAGTGTGAAACGCGCTCGTTGTTTTTGAAAACAAGTTGGATTCAAGATTAATTAGAAATTTGATTACATCACAGTATATTTATTATACAATAATATAGTATAATTATTATACAAATAGTTTTGATACGACTGCACCTGTAATTTTTATTTTTATTAAAGATAAGTTCTAGTTTTTACAGTGAACAGCTCATGGAAGGCCTACTATATAATATATTAATAAAAATTATGAAAAAATATACATTAATGAAGTACACATGATCTATAAAATTATAGAAAAGTGTGAATTGTTATGCAAATTAAGTAAATTAAAAAAAAAAAAAAAACATTGAATTATAAAAAGAGGACATATTATATAGGAGGCAGCATATAATAGACAATAGTATGTAACAGATTGCAGGTTTCAGTGCTCTGTATACAATGAATCGTTATTAAACATTTATCACAGTTCGAACCTACTGTTATGATTTCGTAGTTGATTGGATACTATATTATAATATTTTAATTTTCGGATAATATACGCTTCACATTTCATCGGGTTTCGTAGCACAATATTCGTGTGCGGGCTGCACATTTTAATGAAATTCTTAGCAGACTCACGGCGTGTACCTATAAAATATGAACGAGACGACTGGTAGGAAGTACTCGGGTACGTATCGTCAGATTTGAGAGCGCGGGCGCGCGCTTTCTCGACGCGACCCGCCCGATAAAAGTGGGCAAACCGCGAGCGCACGTGCGCCGCCGGGTGGCATTGGCGGCTACGGTGACGCACTCGGTTTAGCGAGAACGTGATTTATCTGTACCAAAGTACTAACAATCAAAATCCGTTTAAGCAAAAATGGTTCAAGCTCACGTTCGCGAATATTTCGATAGGGTACCCACCGCGAGTTTACTGATAAAAAATAACAAAAAAAAAAAAATATATATATACGAAAAGTAATAATAATAATAAAGGAGATAGAGTGAGAAAAAAACGGGGGCAACTGACGGGCGCCGGTAAAACGTCCTAAGTGGTAACGAGCAATGTGTGTATGTATATAACAATATAATATCCGCATATATATTATAAAAGCTACACACTATTATAATACGTATATATTGTATATTATTATACCTTCGGGCATCGGTAACTCGGATTTCCTGAAGCATTTTCTTTTGGTTTTCATTTTCAACTTCTGGCACATAGTATTATCAGTCCCGTTGGTCGGCGATAAAACGTTTTCCTGGCACATGTGTACGCGTTCAACTGTGTCTTACGATCGGAGCACGCGCGGCGATAGAACATATACTGTGTACCGTACACACAACCGCGATGACCACTACCACCGATGTTCTACGATCGCCGTACCTACACTATATTATTATTATTATTATTAAATACGATATGATATGCGCACACGGAACGCACTAGACACTACGCGGGGCACCGCCAAAACGTTTATGCGTACCTATGCGGCTATAATATGTGAGCCTCTACGACGGGACGGAGAAATTTCGGAAACATAATAGACGCACACCAGGTACGCACACGGTTAGCAGGGTGCGGTGGAGGGGCGAAAAAGGTAGACATAGGGTCGCCGAGCTATTCGGGCTCCTCGCAGTCTGGTCGACCCGAACGCTTTGTCCGGCGGAAACCTTTCGGAATAAGTCACCACATGTATATGCATGTATACACTACAATAATATAACGCACACACACATACATATACGCTAACAGATGTGTGTTTTATTGACGGGACGGTCTTCTTCTTTTTTTTCATAAAAACATCATAATTTTTTTTTTTACACATGCACATTGTGGGGGCACGCACGATTTTAGTAGGAAATCCATTGAGTTTTCAGGTAAAATTTAGGTCGAGACGAACAAAACAAAACGTATTATTATTATTATTATTATTATTATTATTATTATTTTTCTCGTGGTGGTGCCGCCGCTGAATACCGAATATAAATTATAAACCTACAGTTATATGACAACACATTATAGGTACAGTATATATACTACATCTCTATCGGGTGTATAATATAATAACGCACGTACTAAATCATAAAGCCCAGTCTTGTGCATAGTATTATACTGTAGGTATTATGGTATATACCTGTAAACTGCCTGTATGCGGGCTAAGGAAAAATGCTCAGGCGAACTAATATTATTATTTTTCAAACATATTATATTATATATTATCACACGTGCGTATTATAAAATAACTGTATAATGCGAAGAGAACGATCGATCAAATAATATTTTACATCGACGTTTTAACATTTGTTAAAACATTTTTGTCTGTCGATTACATAAATTATTTTTTCTGAATATTACTCGTTTGTAGATATGAACCGACGATGCATTTTAAAACTATTAGTTTCAACTAGTTTGACGGAATTATAGATATTATTTATTATATTTTACCACAGTTCTACCAAAACCCCATCAGTACCAAATTGCTATGTACACTACTATTGTTTAACCTACACTTTGTATTATATTGTAAATGTTTTTAATATTATCTACTGTAAAAACGCCAAACAGAAAAAACTGTAACCACTAAGTTTAGTTGACTTCAGTCAAGAAAATTTTCTAATATAAACAAAGAAAAAATACCCTAATCGTAATGGGGGCATGAGGTCTACATGCACCTGAACGTATTCGCATCAAACACTGATAAAATGTGAAGTTTTAATAAATTACCGTTCATGTCCGTGACATGCAACCCTGTTAATTTCAAAGCGAATACCGCATTTACTGTAAAATTTAACATTTCGCTTCCCCGGTGTTTGTAATAAAAAAAAACCCCAATTATTAAAATATAAACATAGTAGGTGGATGGCGGGCGGGTGTGTACAGATGTACTGTGTATTCGAGTGAAAATGTGAGTTTCAAAGATTAGGTATGAATAATAAATAATATTAATAATACAAGTGTAGTGTGTTAGTTTTATGTGATACGTCACCCTAATAACGGGACACGTAATTCATAATTAATATTTTTACAAGCCGCAATCGATACCACGATCGTTTACCGTATTTTCTCTATTACGTACCTACACACGCTTGTAATAAAAATTAATCCTTGGTATGGAATTAATTCATACGTCGATGTGATAAGTTTATCAAGTTCTGTGAACGAAAATATTAATAATCTATATTCTATAAGGACGAATGTAAAATCCACACATACACACGTATAAAATCATGTCCTTGTACATGAACACAAAAATGCGACAACAAAACTATTTCACTATAAAATATAATAGCTTTAAACCGGTGGCAGGACTGTATATAACAAAAAAAAAATAAGTATTATTATATACTGGTTTACAAAATGATATTTGACAAGACTGCGAGAAACCTTGATACTTATAATAATAATAATAATAATAATAATAATAATAATAATAGATAAACGGCTGGGAAATAAAACAGTATTTTCGGGGATGGAGGGGATTTTGAACAAATTGTATTTATACGATTTCGCTCTTCTGTCTGGAACGTGCGCATTATTTGTCAAACATTACAGATATTTTTTGTGTCGAAATCCTCGTCGATGGGATTTCGTTGTTGTACCAATAATTCAGTGAATATAAAATATTCTCGTTATCGCGTCGTTGCCGCGAAGACCGAAATAATTCCGGCACACGTCCAACAGATCATCCATTATAACAGTGTTATGCGCGTGTGCGTATGTGTCTGTATATGGAGGGTCGGCCAGCGGAGGGATGTGTGGTGCCCGTTGCGCGTGTACGCAAATGTATGTACAGAGGGACCGCGGCGTGCACAAGGAAAACATTGCATTCATCGTCGTCTGTATACGCACGCGCTTCCCTCTCGATCTCCTACGGGTGCTCTACTACTACTACACGACACGAGTGCTTACGCGGGATTTGCGAAATGTAATTGAATTCAATTGCCAATGGGCGGTGAAAACTGTTACTACCCTTTACCGATTTCGTTCGCGTACGTCATCATCGCCGCGGTGCGCGGCGGCACAGCACACCCGCACTGATAAAAGACCAAAACTCTCTTTGATCGCATTAAAAATAATCCACGCACTCGAAACGCCACCGGGTAAATAGTGTTGAAAAAATATTGGTACGTTTAATTGCGTTTCGAGACCACCACCACACACCGTGGCTCTATAATACTGCACAACACTTCAAAACGCACGAGCATATTTTCCAAAAGACATGCGTACAACTCGTACAAGGAAATTGCGCATTTTTTAACACTACACAATTTCTTATACATTCCGTATGAAAATCGATTATCTTTTTATTTAACTATTAAAATATCATCACGTGAACGAAAGCGAATGAAAGCAACTGTATAAATATATATAATATATAATCGATAATCGTTCGAAAAGTGATTGTCTCACGTATCTGTAAATAAATAATTATGCATGGGTATTGTATGTAACGCACGAATATAAATGGACATTGCCAACGAGGTGAATGCGTTATAGGTAGAAAATAGGAACTCAAAAAGGCGTATGTATATGAATATTATATTGAAATATTCAAATATGAGATAACAGTTATTTGACGGTTAACATTTTTGAAATTTGTATATTATGCATGCCCATTGTCCATATTCACTATTTATAAATATATGATACATTTATAATTTATTGATATTTGTAAATTTTAAATCAAACTTGACGGATCATCGAATCAAATATTGTTAAACAAGAGTATTAATGTGTATATATTGTATGGTATACGAGTCCTTCATATATATATATATATATATAACTTCATTTTCCGGTTGTCACCAATAGGTGTGGTGCTGCGTTCTTTATGCCGATGCACCTGATCAGTCTGCAAGAAGGTTAGGGTAGGTCAATGATACTGTTGTTTTCTTTGAATTGGTTTTCAATACAAAACGTTTTCTTACTCGGTATTCGTTTGTCAGACAAAGTGTCGACCAAACAAGAAATAATCACGTTCACAATGTAACGTTCATACGATTACAGTTACCGATTTCTTCTTAAATATTTGTATGATGTATAATATTCTAATTTTAAAAATGTGTATACAAATTTATTTAAAAGGAGTTTCAGGAGATTTAGGCACAGGTGGTGGTGTTTTGATATTAACAATGAATCATTATACCTACATCGACTTGGATACGTTTTGATTACATAAAATGACCATGATACGGTCTACATAACAAATAATTTTTTTATACGCACAAACCGCTAGCACTCATGCCTTTAAAGTACCAATACAGCATAAAAGCACATATCGTGCATGCAGGGTATTGTTTGCAAAAAAAAACGAAACGGTATCGGTATTTTTTTAATTACTTATAAATGTTAATAACTGATTTAATTACGTTTTAATATATATATATATATATATTTGTATGCGGTCGTTGATTAAAACAGCGTTGACGTACAGCGATTATTATGTATAGATATAGGCACACCTTTGTACATCTGTTATGTACTACCTCCTGTAAAATATATTACGTGTTGCAAGAATGATTTTCGATCGACAGAGATGCAAATCATGTTTATTATCACCCGGTCTACAGCGAATAGGACGTATATATTTTACATCGAAACTAGTGTCCCTCAAAGGTAATATTATCATAATTATCATAATCATCATCACCATCATCGTCATCATTTATCATCTTTCGCACAGTCTTCGCAATATAACTTACAGCCACTCGTAAATTGCGAGGCCAATAACACAATCTATTGCAGTAAGACTTATTATTTATATTTTTAAATATATACATACGCCTTATATTATGAGACTGCGTATATATTATTGTGTATATATGTGTGTATAGGCATGTGTGTGTGTGTGTGTGTGTGTGTGTGTGTGTGTGTGTGTGTGTGTGTGTGTGTGTGTGTATAAGTCAGTCCGATTGCGATTTGTCGGCAAAAAAAAAAAAAACCGGTGTCTGCAGCAAACTAAACTGGCGATTCTGCAGCCAGCGCATAAATGACCCTGACCTCCATTATATCTAAATTATTATTATTATATTACCGTGTTCTCGGAACACGATAAAATGTTGACGATATACGATTTATTTTAAATTTTATTGTGTTGTACGTCGCACAATACGCGTATATTTTTATACATATAATATATTATATACATTATATAATGTGTACAAGTATACAAATTGTAATAACTCGTATTGTGAAGAACCGCGCGAGGAATCGTCGTCACCCCTTCGTGACGCGTATTTCTTGTGTGTTTGTGTGTGTGTGTGTGTGTGTGTGTGTGTGTGTGTGTGTGTGTGTGTGTGTGTGTGTGTGATAAGTGTTAAACTGATTTAATTTCACGTTGCGTTAAAGTCTCGTCGTCGTTATCAATTACGTACGAGCGTTGATGTGAGCGGCGATAGATATATAATATAAATACACGTGTGCGAGCTGTTCGTAGGCCTACGACGAGACACGGGTGTCCGAAAATCGATTATACATACGTTTTGGAGCCAATTTGTCATAGTCGAGAAACAAAAAACAAAAAAGACAAAAGTAACAAAAAAAACCGTGTAAAAATAAAAACGAAACGAATACTGTCTGGACCCCATAAAAACAATAGTGCTCTATGCTTTGCCGCGTCCCCTGCAGCTGTAATTCCTATACATATAGGTACTTACGTAGTAGTAATTCTAATAATTAAAATAGTGGACATTCCCGCGATGAATACAAGAACATAACTCCATTGTCATAAGTGTTCAGGGCAACAGTTTAATGGACAATTTTCATGTATTCAAATTCGTGAGATACTTGAAAAATCGAGAAAAATATGTTACTTTCTTCTTCATTTGAGAGTATTCTGGTAGTCGTACATCATTTTCTGTGACTATGATTTAAAACATTTAAATTTTAACGATTTAAATTCAACTATCCCTAACAAGCAGTAATATAAATTTAATTATCATGATATTTGAGAATTTTACCAATAAAAATATTGTGTTTATTAAGTGTTACGAGTTTAATATAGCAAACAGATCTCATCGTATGGAATACATTAAGCAATAACAGAAATATCCACAAAAAAATAATGGCCAAAGAATATTTGAGTCAGGATCAAAAATGAAAACTCATTAAAAACAAATAACAATGATTCGCATAACCAATTTCAATGTAGGCGTACACACGCTGGTTTATAATACATTGATGTTCTCGCAACGATTGTAATAATACTGATAATGTTAAGCCCCCAACTACTGAAATAGACGGACAGAAAGCGCGTTAAATTATTGTTATAACATTTAATGCTTTTTCCCATAAACAAAACTATGGACGCGTGTCGTATTACCGGTGGGTTTTAGGGTTTATGATTCATAACATAATGTACATATACGTTTACAGGGACCAAAATCGTCCAAATACTCAATACAACGTATTATATTATAATGCTAGATGATCTTTAAATATTTTATTCTTTTCGTGTAACTAAATATTATATACATACATATAATATATAAATTATGCTAAAATAGTGTGTCCATAATATCCAAAGTATTTCTGTAAGAAATCAATATTTTCGGATACGAGAATCTCAGTATGGCGATTATTTCCGAAATACATAACCTACACTATACGTCTATACCCCGATGATCAAAAATCCAAAATAGCCATTCCATATAGATAACAATTTTCAATTACAGAATATAGGTGTTCAATTTCATTAAAAAAATTGTATGTATAATTCGGTACAACTATAGGAATTGTGACCGAGAGCAACTTTACAATTTACATTCGTTCAAATTTGACATTCTATTATTTTATACTGATTTTCCTAAGTATTAAATTAATGTTAATCGGGTGTTTATATAATATGCGGTTTAAATTCATTTTATTAAATTTTATGTGTAGGTTAAACCCTAACGGATCGTTTAAAACACGTTTCAGCTGTGATTTATTACTTTTTTAAAACTTTGATCCGCTAGTATTCAATGAAGTATTTGAAATTAATTTATCAGAAAAATGTTCACGACTTCTGTTTACCAAGGAAGTTTTAACAGTTAATTATTTTTAATAATGACCGGCAGATAACAGATAGTTATGAAAATTACCTCTTCCAAACGAACTTGGGTCACAAAATATGAATAATAAAAGTATAGACACTATATAAGAGCAACTAATTGAAAATCACTGCAGGATTGTTCCGAAAACACTTGGCGAGCGTTCGACACGGGACTTCGGTCTACTGTACTACGAGACACACTGTATATGGCTGTGGTCGTTTTCCTAGGACTCTGGACCGTAACAGTATATATACGCAGACTCGTACAATATTTAGTATATATATATACATAATATGTAGGTATGGTGTATATAGCATACATATACATAATGGTCGTGCGCATATACGTATGTATAGTGGCAAACGGCTTAGTCGGCAAAAACAAACAAGTCGTAAAAAGAAAGGGGAAAAAAATGAAAATACTGCAGTCCGGATTATTGTTATGATTAGCTAGTCGGTGGGTAGAGGGTGGGAGATGCGGAGGGACTCGCTGCGATTGCAGTATTGGCGTGAAAACGAAATGTACGCAATAATAATATCTGTAGCAAATATTAAAAATGTGGCAGTGGTCGAGAGGTGATTTAACCACACGAGAATCAGTAGCAATATACAATAATATTAAATTATGTGCTATAATAGGGTAACGGCGGCGCGCAGCAACAGAGTGGTGAGAGGGAATGACGTTGGTTCGCGCGAGGTTTTAAATAAATTACTTGATACGTAGTATACCTATACGTACATTGTATTAACGCGGCTTAAATCGCTCCCAAAAATGTTGTTGTCGATTTACTTATTATTGGTATTGTTTTATTATCTCGTTCCATGGAATACTCGTATTTCGGTAAACCGTTGGCAGAACGTAAATCACCACTACATGTGGCCCGAAATCCGTCCCTTCGATAAATAAATATTTGAAATCGATACGTATGTATGTATAATATAATAATATAATACACATAAAACTATGTTTGTATAAGCCGATCGATGTTTCTTTTATTTCTCCTCTTTCGTTTTAATGAATAATAATATTACAAATAACGTTACATTTGATATACGTGGACGAAATCAAAAACGTTTGAAACCTCTTGGAGGATTTGTACCCTACAATAAGATCGATTCTATTTAATTAACGATTCGTAGGTACAACGGCTGTAACTTGCAGTAAGATTAGTAAGTTATCAATATATATCACAGTCACGTGTTTAATATTCATTTTAATTTTGAGCATTATCATTAGTAAGTATACGCGCGATCCCAAAACTGTAGAAATTCAAGGCGTTTCTAAGCTTTATTACGCTGTCAGACACGCTTTTTGTCGCCCAACTGTTTCCAAGAACTACTCTCCGATTTTTAAATTTTTACGGATGCGTCAAGTAGGCTGTATGCATATATTATCGGTGAATTGGTGTGGTTGCAAGTATATGCATTAAAAAAAAAACCTTGTACATTGTAAGTAAGTAATTAGAATACATGTTTATATTAACGCAAAATAATTATTCTAACACAACCGCTTTTGCTTTTAAATTCTTTAAAAAACCGTCGGTATTTGTTGTTTAAAAATACAAGTTTTGATGTTCTCAACATTTTACCAAGTTCAATTTTTGAAAAACAAAATACGAGAAATTAAAATTAAATTGACGTATAATATTGGCAACAAACAGAACGAAATATTTCAATATTTAACATGAAAAAAATTTAAAAATAATATATATATCAATTATATACATTAAGCATTACGACATTACAATTAACAGAGAAATGAATTAAATATTTTTTAGATAATAATTCGAATATGTACAACAATATTAAAATAAAATACTTATAAAATAATTATTTTTAAATAAAAGTACATAATGTTATAATAAATTTTATATTATACTGTTGTTAGCGTAAGATGATACAGATAACCACACAAATCAAAAACGAATTTCCGAAGGTTCTCATCCTTGCACACAACCCCTCTGTACCTACTATGTACTATTTACATTATGCTTCCGACAACGTCCGTGTGAAATGCGGGTATTTTTTAATTTTTTTTATTCGAAATACTATTTTACTGTGAGAACGATATTTAAAAAGATTAGATCACGAATATGTGATATAGTTTTGTATTTAATGCTTAGACCGATACTTTAAGTATTCTAATGATTCTACATTTACATCATAACGATATTATTATTTTAAAACTATTTAATAACAGAACCTGTGAGGTAAGACGGTGTTTTTAATAAATTTAGAGCTACATAATTTGTATTACTACAATATGGTATAACTATGATAATGGTTCTCCAATTTCAATGGTATGCGGTGACCCAAAAATATAAAATTATATTTTCTGTTTTGCATAAAAGGATTATTTTTTTATAAAAAATTACACATTTCAATCATTTCAAACATTTCTAAAAGTACTGTTATGATTATCATCATTTGCTTATGACCGAAAAAAATGCCAGGACTTATTTTTAATAACACTAATATGAGGAAATACAAAAATTAAGTTTTAAATTGATTACCATCATAAATTTCATTGTAAATGAAAGCCGATATAGTTTAATGTTTAAATAGGTATAAATTTATAATAATTATTTTTTTATTGTATTTATACTATGTAGAATGTATGAATACCCACGGATGCACTGCATGTAATTCAGATTTTCGTAAGTCGGAGATAAAATGTAATCATTTTCATTGTGGTTAACAACGCAATAAAATTAAAAAATTTTCGTATGCATATTTAATTATTTATTTGAATTTTTGATCACATTTAGAAATTGACAAATATAGACTGATTGACCGTTGCCTATCACGTAACCGATCACAGTCTGTTAACAATATAACTTGGATAGTGGATAGTAGTTCGAAATCCTCATACGATACACATGAATGTGTGTATCTAATACTCTAATAAATTATTAGAGTCTAATATGTATACATATACACTGTACATATTATGTGATTTCCAGACTCCAGGTATCCAACCAATTTGGCATTGCAATTTCACGAACCACAATGGATTGCACCTATAATCTTGAATTTTATATAATAAATGTATAAACTAAAATATTTCTTTCGCATTTACTCATTAAAATAAGTATGGTGAGGAAAAATATTTATATACACATACACCATATAGATAATATTTTCTAATCTAAATTGATGAATTCAAAATACCATCGAATATTAATCTTAATGAATGTTAATTATCTTTTTCTACTGAATTTTAATAAATGTAAATATGTAATATATTAATAAATATATTTGTATTTATTTTTATGTTTAAAAAAAGATTTCATCATAAAAGTATAGGTACAATATAATCAGATATTTTTACTTTTTTTCGAAATAGCAGTACATAAAACATATGGCATAACTTTGCGCATTTATTTTCTTTTGATTTCTGGGCAAGAAACAAGACAATAATTAATAATGATTGAATTTTAGATCACCACACCTATTATGGACGTTTAAAAAAAACCAATGTGAGCCTATATAAAGACAACGAAATTTTTAACTTCCAACGCGCACTCGCACACCACTGTGTCATAAAAATACATTCGTCACGTTATAACAGTTATTACAATAAGTACGCTTTAAATATGTATATGTATGTACATTTTATATGATATACGTTGACCGTTTAGAAATGTGTTTCGTTATGACAGCTTTTTATTATGGTTGTCTCTCTTTTACTACTATTACGAAACGTATCGTTATATATATAAATGTATATAGGTATGTTATATGCGTGTGTCTACCGTATCGTATGTGTGAGCACGCATAATATATTATAATCATAATACGTAAAGGAAACTGAATGAAGTCGGATATCCACCGTATCCGCCCGTATGGTATTGTTACTTCTTTTGCACGGTACGGTCGTACTCTGCAGTGTTTGCAAAAAAAAAAAAAGAAACGAGAGAGAGAGAGAGAGAGAGGGAATGAGAAAGAAAGAAAGAAAGAAGACCCTCTCCAACCTGTCAGAAGTAATACTGTGTGTGCTCTTCGATCATATGCGAGATAAACACGTACAAATATTACACACAAAATCGTCGTTAAGTGTGTTTATTATATATTGTTGTCCGCGGCTTTGTTATCATTGTTATTCGTTTATTTACAATAAAATATACATATATATATAGTACAAGTAATGAATACAGTACATTGATGTTGCGTTGACACATTTATAATGTCGTATACGTACGTGTGGTTGCGGTGAAAGAGATGCGTTTATCGTACATGTATATTCGACGGTGTAAGTACCGAGAATCAAAATTATATCTCTCCATCTCGTTTATTATTATTATCATTATTATTATTATTACTATTATTATTATTATGTGTACGTGTGTGTATATGTGTGCAGAAAATTGGACCACCTCGTTATTTTGTTTGAATATAAGTAAACTAAACTCATACAAGCCTACGATGACATATGTATTATACAATGTTTCGATTGTATTAATAGATAAATAAATTAGATCACATTTGAATAAGATTTAAAAACTACGATCTCCTTTACAAAACTAAATGGACAAAACGGTTGTGTCTAAGTTCATATTGTGATTGGCAACGTTATAGATTTATTTATTGATGATGTTTTAAATTATATGGTTGTCAATTAGTAACTAAGTAATGCAATAATATGATACAAGACTATTGCCAATCACCATTAACAAACTACAATGCGCGCCTAAATTAGTAAATTTAGTGTATAATATATATATATATATATATATATATTAGGAATAAATTATTAATACATTTAGTTTAAAGTGTTCAAATTATACAAATGCATTTTTTTAGACACAAAGAATATACAAAAATTGTATTAAAATAAACTATATTATACTTTCATTACACTTTTAAAGTAATCTCTTATGAACATAATTATTAGGTACCAACTATACCTACGTATCTAGCCGCATAATAATTGTTTACTATACTGATATTGTAAACATATAGATATAGAATATGCCCATAAATATTATACCAATTAAAATTGGATGCCGCATATTTGTATTACTTCGTGCAATAGGTTTTCGTTCGAACTAGGATTTCACCGCTTTATGTTAAAAAACTACGACATAATATCATATTATAATACGTAACATCAAATAGTGGTCGCAGTGAAATATGCCAACACGTGTTAATTAGGTAAATTCTAGAAAAAAAATCATCGAATACACCCTACACGAGGTACATAATATATGTATAAATATGCATAAGTATTTAGTGACGATATAACACAAAGCACGGATGGAATGTATATATATATATATATATATATATATATTCGATTTAATTTACACGACACGGACCGTACGTCGTGTAGTAATAGAGACCGCCGTCGCTGAACAGCTGCTGTCGGTGTCGCGTTACCGTTTCACCAGTATATATTATGTCGATAAAACAAAAAAGGAGGAAAAAAGGACCGATTTCCGAACGACCACACCGCAACGTTAAACGATTTCAAACGAACCGAATCGTCGCGTCTTATAAACCTCGCCACACATACGTATACGTATACACATCTCAGAGAGAAAAAGTGTGTGTGTATGTGTGCGCGCGCGCGGGCGCATATTATGTCTGTACGGGCCCAAAACTGAAATATATAGGGTAAAATATGAACATGCATATATTACAAGGGTGTTAAATACATAGAGCAATTAATCATATTATAGCGGATTTGTAAAACGGCCGTGTTTACTACAAACACGATTTTAAATCAGAGAAGCCGCTGCACTAAACATCCCTCGTGAGAGTCAGAACGTCTGTTGTAATTTATATCTTCTTCCCTCTCTCTCATTCTGTGTCACGCCCTCTCTATGTCTCTACTGATCCAGGCATTTAGCCCGCTATATATGCATATATTATACAGGCCTAAATACTGGGTTTAACGGAAACGCGTTTCAAGGTAGTATATTATATTGTATGTAGTATAGTATATTCTATGTGATATTATTTTCTAGTCGTCCGCACGACCTAAACGCAGAAACATGTTAACGTTAACGCTTCAAATTCCAAATATAATTACTATTATATCAATATATATATATATATACATATATCTTCTATATTCTATAGAACTAGAAGATTGCTTCGATGTCCGAGGCCAGTAGCAGTACTAGGGGGTGGCAATATTGGTGAATGGTGATCGTTTTTTTTAATCTAGATTGTATTTTATATTAAATATAAATCATAAGTATAACCATTAGTATGATAATAAAACTCATTGAGATAATTAACTATTTGGTTTTTTTTTATAGAGATTCCAGTATTATTATTGAGCTCCAACTAGTTTTGATTAATTTATTAACTTAGTTATGTTATAGAAATAAAAAATATATATTGTTTACTCATTTGAAAACATTATCTATAATTCGAATTCACCAATTATAATATTCTGATAATATTTAAAATATTATTAGTTATATTACACACTTTGTAAAACGTAAAATAGGAATACCTAGATGTTATAGCCTATATAAGTATTATACTATATACTGTATGATCGTTAATATTAGTACGAATATGTATATTTTATAAGTATTTAAATTTTAAAAAAATTATTATTTTCCTGTTTTTTGTGTGAACAATATTTTACATAATTTCCATCAAACTACACTTTTTTAAGAGATGAGCTAATATAACTAGCCCTGACAAAATTATTTTTAGTTCTTTTTCCTAAACTGTTCATCAAATATAACTGCTGAAATAAACACTGCTGATATGGCTGAACTGTATAATAGCAATACTTGACGGTTAGCAATATTATATTTGAACCGTCATAACACTCATAATCGTCATCATAATGATAATAAATAGGGGGTAATACATATGTTACGCCCGTTGTTGTTTACTTAACGATTTCAGAGTAAAATATATTTTTTAGGATATTTTAATTTTAAGTACAGCGGAAAATTGCAGCCCAAGTAAATATATAATTACATTCTGATTCAATATACAATGTACTATATATAGTATATACGTAATCATTTGATTTAAACTAGATTTATAAATGTATATTCAGCTTAAATTGAATTATAAAAGTAATTTATTAATTTGTGTCATTTCAAAACGCTTAATTTTAAAAATTAGTATAGGTATACACTGATAATATATTTATACTTATTAGTTATTACTATTATATATCATTTATCGAGATTGTTATAACACTTATAACTATAGCTGCAGATCTTATGATTAGATAATAAAATGTTGAATACTTATATTTTATTTATATAATTTATAATTTTGTATATTAAATAGTACCTATACGTAAATTATAATTCATTTTTAATACACTTTACTGAATTTATAAACTTAGTCAATTCATATATTGACTCAGGTACTGCATTAATTTATTCTTCAATCTTTGAATACGGAGATAATTGATATCATTGTTTCATGGCTTCATGATTTTACTTCATGGTAATACTAAATGGCTTATGCACATACAAAATATAAAAAATTAAATTATCTAACCTATTACAGATAAATTAATGAATAAAATGTAACTGCTTTTAATAACTTTACAACATATAATTGTAATTTAAAACAATGTCTTTTTACTTCACATTTAACTAAAAAATTAATATAAATAATTTTAGAAAAATAATGTTTTCACAACTAAAATTATATTTTAGACTAAAAGAAGAATTTGAAATCAGAATTTTTAATAATTTATTTAACATTGTTTTGTCCTAAAAAACTTTTTACAAAAATTGTTTAGGATCACACAAAAAGTTCTCAGAATAATTCACAAATTATTTGTGTTGTATTCTTAATCTTTTGTGATATATTTGTATATTTTCAACAAACTATTATTACAGCGTAAAAACGTAAAGGGCTAAGAAACCACATTATTATAAGATACTAAGTTCAATAAAAATAAAACATTCTCCTTGAACAAAGCAAATCGTTGTATACATCATCACCTTTTTATAGTATATATATAGCGGCGTTGGAGGGCTGAATATATAAATGCGCATTGTGAAAGAACCCTAAGGGGTGGACCACGCAAATGACGTGGGCTATAAAAGCTCTTGACAACTTAAAGTTTGCTAATGAGAATCCCCTTGAGGAGGATGCATCGTTGGGATCCAATACCCATCATTTTATACAGTAATTGACGAGGGAAAAAAAAATTACACACAAAAGGTGACATTATAATAATTGCCACATGAGTTATATTAAACACAAGAATATTATCACAACACTATAACATTTCTTATTGTTATTACGTAAGATAAAATAAAAATAAAACTTTAAAAAAAAAAATGTCTTTCAATTTATCTCCGGGCACTATTTGTTACGCAATGACCACATAATATACAATATACATACTACATAAAATATTAGTATAGGTCAATAAAATACTGTGAGCCTTATAGTAATAACTATTATATACATCAAAATATTATTTTTATTTAATTTAAATTTCAGCTCAAATACGACGCATACATACGTATTTTTATATGGAGACAATAGATGATATACTTATCGTTTTTTGGAACCAAAGGGTAGGGCAGTCTAGAAAATTATGATACAGCTATCTAATAGCTGTCAAACTAGTCTACAATTATATTTTATTAATAATGATAAGACACACATTGGGCAGTACCGAGTTTTTTCTAGTTTTATTAACATTGGCGCATATTTTAAAACAATATATTTTTATATTTATAAATTTCACTCGTAATCACAAATCCTTATGGATTATTTTAATATAATAAATCAATAATATATTAGTATGCAGTACAGTTGTAAAGACAGCAGTATAACTGTCTTAAAAAATAATTATTATCTGAGAATTTAAGAAAAGAAAAGATAAGTAGCACAGAAAAAGAATAAAACTAGGTAGTATTAATATTTTAAAAACTTGAAAGAGTATAACTATAATAACTATTACAAAACACGAATTAATGCAAGCTTTTGTAAAAAATTGATGAGGTTTGCCTGTATCATTGACTTCAACACAAGACCAAATTAGATTTTACTATCACGTTTTTTTTTTTTTATAACTGTCTACAATATACTGCTTATATCACCTTCGTTAGCAAATATAATATAACTAAAGTAAATTGCTAAAAATGAAAGTAAAAGTGTTTTTAAGATTTTTAAGGTAATATTAAATTTGAATAGGCCTTTAATATTGTATTCAAAAAATAATTCCTAACAAAGCTTTATTCAATCAAAAATAATTTGGATTTGTTAAAAATAGGTTTAGGAGGTACCTATACTCAAATTGAAATTTTCAACATATTTTACGCTTTATAGGATATTAGGATCCATTTTTAACATTATGAATATAGCAATCAATTATAATTCTATTATAAAGATAAATCACTTTCAATAACGTCTATATAATTTATACGTAGTATAAAAATGAGAAAACTTAAACTATCTATGAATTTACAATTTATATTGCTTTTATTATAAAGAAAGGATTTACAATGAAAACTTTTGAAAACCTAGACCATATTTAATATTATACTATATTGTATTATTTGAACTTTTTAAATTGGTCTTAGTACATTAATACAATAATATAATACAACTCTAACGTATTAAACACTTAATTTTATTCCAATTATACAACTAAATACTTTTGTATCTATCTCATGTTTACATTATAAAAATAAAATAATATATTATTTCGCTTACATAGTTACATAGTGCAATGAAGATAATTTTATAGCTTATAAGTGGTTGCATTGATTCTAATAACAGTCCAACAATATCTTGTAAGCAAATATAAAGTCTATTGTTTCACTATCGCATCATCCAAGTTTCAACACGAGAAGACCGGAGAATACGAACAATTGTTTTTAACAAAGAATTTTGAATTTCAAAATGTATTTTATTATTCTAAAATCACGCAGAATGTTTGTCTTATAAAATGTCTACATTTTTAAAATGAAATCTATAGTTATATAGAAGAAATGTTTACGTCAAAAAGATCGTTAAAAAGCTGTAAAACTACTTCATGACCATAATATAAAAGTTCAGTGCACAAAGAGAAAAAGTGTAAAGAGATTTAAATGATTTCGCAGTATAAAAGATATCTAAGTAATATATAATAATAAGTTTTACGGGAGTTTATACTCTAGAGTCTAGAGTGCCGCGAAATTATTTGCAAATATGTATATTTTTAAAATGACTTTGTGAAAAATATAGGATTGTGAGTAATAAAACAGACTACACTCTACGTCTATACTTATTTACGGTGAAATAATTTAATAATTTAACTGTAGAAAAAAAAACCACATTGAATATGTGAATCTTTAATTCTTTCAACCTGTTCAAAAATAGTGCATATATGTTTGGTAGCGAGGCTGAAGTAGAATTACAAAAAATACCTTGTTTCTATAATAATAATATTTGCAAACGCGTTCAAGATGTGTCAGAAGATATAGAAAAAAATTTTGGAGAAAAAATTGTGAAGGTTCGAGTGGTTATTTTGTCTACCTATTATACTACTTTTGTTTATACAATAAGGCACTTAGTTAAATAAAACCGAAGTTACAAAATATAAATTTAAATACACAATATATTACTACTGTCTTATTAAAGACTATAGAATTATAGAGTACAGGGCACAGGCCATAAGGTGCCTTCGGATATTTAGAAAATAATATGTATGGCACTATGTGCATTCACGGGTATACTACATATACTTTCAAGCAGTTCGTGAAGAAATATAAAATATAATATAACAATATTGATACAAAAATTATCATTTAAATACATTTTGTAATGGATAATAATTTTTATCCCAGACAATTACCTCATTACTATTTCAATTTTTTTGTTAATATCGATTTACATATAACATATCTATATTTACACCCTCTACAATCACCGTATTTATCATAAAAATTGCCGTATGAGAAACTCATCAGCGTATATATAGTATATACTCTCGACAAAATTGATAAATAGGTATTTGCACTGCAACTTGCGTTAAAACAATATGTATATATAATTATACCTTATTGAGATAAAATGTATACTATATCTAATATAATGATTGATGATTGATGATTATTTCTTCGATAGGATACACGTGAACGAATCGTTTGCACAATATTACAAGCTATATGCCTGTATTATATAATATAATGCGATTTCTATCCATTAAATTGTTCTTGTTTTTTTAAATTTCTTTTCCTCGATTATGATGTTTATTTTTCACAAACAGGAACAACACGCGCGGGGAACAATACAACGCTATTATGTTGGCGGACGGCGGTACTCACCTATGAACTTCTGCGCGATAACGGGTCTCTTTCGTCTTGCAAAACTCGACGACACAGCGAAAAGTCCGGTGCGGCAACGTCGTCGGTGGCGGCGGCGTTATCTACGACGACGGCGACGAATGTGTACACGCGGTCTGTCGAACGGACAGCACCGTTTTGCTGTAACCGTTTTTTCGCAAATATTATTATTACCTACTGGATTTTCGTTTTTATCTATTAAAATATCGACCGTCGTCGGTCGCGGCTGTCGTTGCGTAGAAAAATTAGCGGAGACAATTAGAGAGCGTTTCCCGCGATCGTCGTTCCGGCGGAATGAGGACGGACGGACGGACGGACGGATGTTGTCGATGTAGAAAACGAAAATCCGCGGAAAAATACAACACGTATAGTAACGAACGGGTGGAAAGCGCGTGCGGTGAATCGCGTCTGTCGGAGGGCAAAGCGAAGGAACACAAAAAAAAAAAAAAAATAGAATGAAACCGCTGCCGAAACCGGGTGGCGTGGTCTGCACTGAGTCGTCCGCTGTCGTCGTTGTCGTCGTCGTCGCGGTGGTGCTGCCGGCCGCTCACCCGTCCACGCGGATGCTGCAGTTGGCGGCCGGCGTCCGGGCGGGGCGGCGACCGCGGCGGCCAATCGGCATCGGCTAACGGTGATCGTCATCGGCTCCGCCACCGCCACCGACGACGACGCGTCCTTCCGCGCCCGCTCTTTTTCCGCCCTTGGTCCTGATCGCACGCGGTTCGTGTAAAAAATCATAACGCGCGTTCTTTCTGTACTCAATGCGACTGCAAAACGTTCACACCGATAACATTATTATTACTATACGCTATGATATATTATAAAATATGGTCAGAGGGGCTGCTGCAGCTGTTCATATTTATCGTTCATATACCGCGCGATTGAATAATTTTAAATAATTTTTGAATATTATCAACTACGTGTATTATGTTGTTTAAAACAATATACTGTACTATTATGTGTTTTTACTTCATCTAAAGTTACAATGTGTACAATATTATATTACTAGTAATAGTCGTGTATAATAAGAATGTCGGGACAATTTAGTATTTATTTTACGATATGTTACTGTCGAATCATTAGAATGCGCTTTTCAATCGTCTATTTTGGTTGTCTATTAAACTTGAATTCCATATTGCGGATGTCGTAGTATGTCTTTGCACTCGTTTCGGGAATTTTTTTCTAGATTTCTTTGATATAAAGAATGACTAAACGTCGCGTTTTATTAATTTGGTCTTGGTAACATATATATATATACTATATACAATAAGTTAAATTAACGCGTTTATTCTAAGTTCTAGGAAAATTTATTAATAACGTATTTATTGTTTAGTACAGAAAAATTAATTAGACCACAAATAAATTTAAATGGAACAGTAGAATCATCTGAATTATTCGGATATATGAAAAGTTAAAACATTGATACATATTAAACAAGAAATAAGAAACAATTCCTAACAGTATATATTGCATGAATACCAATATATATATGACGAATTTTACTACTATGATGAAAACTGTAGAACAAATTATTAATTAGTATTATAGTATTACTAAAATTAATTAAATATAGCTGATAAAAATACTCTTCTTTTTGACGGCTTAAGAAATTTGAAAAACTAAAATTTGTAACATAAATAAACAAAAATAATGCAATTCATTAATCCACGTGTAACAAAATAAGAAGTTATTATTGTGGGTAGCTTACATAACTTGCATAAAAATATAAAAATTATAATTATTTAATATTTGGTTTAAAGTAAGAACCTAAATAATCATTTACATTAATATTATAATATAAATTTTGATTATTATACTATAATAATATAGTTGAAAGTGCATTCTTTTAATTGTTTGTAACACTGTCATTATTGTATATTATTCATCTTATAATACATAATATATACTTAACCAATAGAGCTGCTTTAAAATTATGATCATCCGATGATTGAACGATAATAATTGTATGTTTTGAAAACTTTTATAAAATATATTAATATAATGATTGGAATATTTTTATTTTGTCACATATTAAATTAACACAATTTTATTCTTGTATAGGTATACTCGCTGTAATACATATAGACTATCTATACATTTAATAAGTAAAAATGTGATAATTATGATATTATAAAAATGTGTATAATTATTTTCTACGGTATTATTAATTTTCCACAAAGGAGCTCGTATTCGTCTACTGAAATATAATAGCATCAGTTATATAGTTTACAAAATGCACACTTGCGGCCGTGTCTTTCTTTCTCACGCTATGTTATAGCATCTGGTTATTATTGATGCGTGATGGTGAGAAAAGTTCAGTCAATGTATTTTTATCTCTTTTACTGATAAAATATGATATTATTAACCATAAAAAAATGTCTTGTCTAGTCAGTATAATCATATGCCTATTATGTTTATTTTCAAACTTTTCATGGGCCTCTCAACCGCAATATAGTTTTAGCTATTTCAATAGATGGAAAACAGATATAATATAATATAGAATATATAGAATAAAATAGATTTTACTTAAGAATAAATGGTTTTATTATATAAAGTTGTACCTATTCAAAGAAATGCAAGTAAATATATAATGTGTATTGTGTAGTATATCATTAAAATCATTACGTTATTTTTATTGTTCAAACTTATAATACAACATGTCGGAATTTTTGTAATATTATCAGAGTCTTTAAAAATAAAAAATGTTATTGATAATCATGGTCGGAACTTTTAATATGCTCCTTATATAATATATATATATAATATATTCCCTTATATATCGTATATATACTAACAAAACCAACTAATGCATGGTATAATTGTATATAATAATGTATTATCATTATAAAAACCTAAAAATAATACAATCACAATTTTCACACATATGCTAATTATATAGTTAATAAAACCGACGGCGTGTCACGACTCACGACGTTAACTAAATAAAATGGTAACATTTGTCATATCTAATTAGTCATTATACCTTACAGACTACAGTTATTTATTATACAATATTAAAAAAAGAAAAATTATTAAAATAAAACATATTAATATCATTGTCTAGTTTTAATGGCTTAAACCTTATTATTTATATGTTGATCCCGAATACCAATCTGAAATCATCATTGAATTTTTCAAGTGTACAGAAATATTTAAATTCATGTAATAATAATAATCATAATAATTTGCCATATCTTTGAAAAATGATTATAAATAATTAATTAGCAATAATAAAAATTAAATTAGGTATAGTCATTCAATTATTCGTTGTATCCTTGTATCTTTAATACTAAAATAAATAAGAATCGGTCTCTTATTAGTAATGGTGTGATATTTTAATTTGAGTTATTTTTTTAAAGTTAATCGATGTAATCAGCCTACAGTACATAAATAAATATACCAAGTTTTATAGATAATATTTAATATTTATTTATTGTTTTATAATAAATTATAAATATAATGCATAAGTGCATATAACATGCGTAATATATAGCTTGTGCAATGATTATATAGTTTCTAAAAATATCATTTCCGAAATCAATTACCGCGTGTCAGCAGTTTTTGTTAAATCCGGGTGCAAATGTCAACATTGCCCGAATAGGGAGGTATATCCAAGTATCCATGACGACGGCACAAACTGCTCCCTCCACTTCTTATCCCATCATCAAAATCCTTACCCGTGTATTCTCATGTACGGATGTACATATATATAAAATGTCTGTTTGTTCGGCTATTTTCCAGCAATTAGACTTAAGTGTAAAAAAAAGGAAAAAAAATGGTAAAAAACAGAAGTACACTCGACTGTCAGTTCTCGGTTTTCATTGTTCTAATGAACGGTTATACTTACATGGGGTGAAAAATAACGATGGGTAAGTGCGTATACATAAAACAAAACGACCAATTATTTTATGAAGTATAAGCAAATATCGAAGTTATTAGTAAAAGTTGAAAATCAAAACTAAAAAATATATTTTCTAGCAAATTTAATATCAAATGATAGAATTACATTTATAACAAAAATCAAAATATATGAAATTTTAATAAGAACCGATCTTTACTGTGTCTAATGTCGTCGTGGCGTGTGTGGCATCGCTCTATAATAACATATATATACATATATATATTTCTAATGAGTAATGACACAATGACAGTAACAGTAACTATTTATTATAGTAAAGTATTATTATTTATTATAATAACTAATAAATATAGTACTATCTACTAAATCTACTATGTACTCAATATACGCATATTATACTACGAAAAAAAATGGACATTAAAGTAAGCTGTAAGAAATATATAAATTATAAATATATTATGTCTATTTCAGTATACTTTTATAAAAATTTAAATAAATAAAATAGTCAAAAATAGTCAATAATAGTTATAAATAATATATTATGATATATTTAAATTTTAAATTATAATATTATGCCAATATTTACTCTTCAAACGCTTATAAAAAATAATTGTACCTATGTATTTCAATAATTTATGAATGGCAGTAAGAACAACGTCTGTGGAATTTTCTATTAAACTTTCAAGTATTTTTTTCCAACCAAATTTCTTTATCATAAATATTTAAAATAGTTTAAAAATAAATACTTATTTATGCTATTTTGTAATAATTTAAATTTTAGACGTTCATAAAATTTTTTCTGAAAGTCCAATAGAAATTTTTTATAACTATTTAAAGAAAAATTTATGGATAATCTACTGAGAAAATTTGGAATCTGAAATATAAATACTGAAAATTTAATGAATTTTCAACTACAAGCTAACTTGCAAATTATCGTGATTTTGACATATTTCATAAAAAATTGAACTTTATAGGCGCTTATAAAAAAAAATTGTGAAAAAACGATTTTCGTTTTTTTTTTTAACTGTCATAAAAAAAACTTATAATAAACCTTGTATTCAATATTCAAGGTTTTTGAGAATCCAATTTTTTGTTATTGTTATTTAAAAAAAAAACTTAGAAAAATCGAAAATTTCAATTGTCTATAAATAGATCAAAATATTTCGAAAACTGAAACATGTATAGACAACGCTAATATAAACTTTTGGTAAAAATTTCAAATATTTTCGGTTTTGGTTTTTGAGTTAGAGCTTTACACAAAAAAAAAAAAAATAAAAAAAATACATCATTGAAAAATCAATACATTCATCACTCCGTTTAGAATCTAAAATAGTGTTCCCCACTTCCACATATAGGTATATGCTCGTACATTTATTTTCTTATCATATTTCTGTTATAAAAACTACCACAGTAATGATTACAGTGTCTAGTAAATTACAGGTATTATTTCCGAGGGAAAATATATATAATATATACTAGACACTGGATTAACAAATTAAATTAAAGTAAATTCAATAAAATTTAATTAATAAAATAAAATATTTTTCTATAAAATGCTTAACGTAGCTTTAATATTATCTAAAAATGCAAAAAATAAAACTATTCTTTAAGAATAAAAAAAATTATATCAAATTAACCAAATTTTAAATTTTAAAACCCTTACAAAATGTGTATTAATTTGGCCCCCAAATCCGAATCCCTCAATTTATTAAAACTAATTAAAATGTTTACAGTTTTTGAGCAACGAAAATCAAAGTCGTTCAATTTATTTAGACATAATAAGTTTGTGGTCATTTACATTTTGTTCATTTTTTTTTTTGTTTTTCTTCACATCGAAATAAATATTGAAAACATCGTCAACAAAGTTGACCTATTATAAAATCTGTGACTGATTTTCAATCTAAAATATTATTTCATAAAAATTTTCAAAATATATTATTCATTCTATTTTATAACAAGCAAATTTTTATAATAGAAGAAAAAAGTATTATTCTAAGATCAATTAATTCCTATGGCTTACTCCTAAATATAAATAATTCATTTAATAAATACACTGATACTTACGGTTAGAAAATTAGATTTTGTTGATCATTGTATTATTTACAACAAAACATTACTTAAAACTAACAGTGTATAAATCAATACTTGCTCAATATTCATACAACAAACCGTGACTATGCATTATTTATATGCTAGTGTTTTTTTATAAATATATTTATTATTTCATACTGTTGTACCAATATACACACGATTACTTACTAAAACATCACATAAATTATGAAAAACTATGTACGTATTAGTAGGTAACTAGTTTTGACTTTTTAAGTTAAAACATATTATAACAATGTACCAAACTGTTAATATAAGGAACGATTACTAAGAGTTGACTAGGCCTAGGATTTCGACCATATAAAACATTTTATTTATGATTAAAATAATGTTTCTCATATTAGTCTAAACTCTAAAGATATACAAAATACAGCATGCTCCAACAGCCTTAATATTATATACAATTAAATAATATTATCCAT
Organism: Chaitophorus viminalis; assembly: GCA_025469195.1. Lineage (NCBI taxonomy): Eukaryota > Metazoa > Arthropoda > Insecta > Hemiptera > Aphididae > Chaitophorus > Chaitophorus viminalis. Next base: position 341,719 of record JAIPRK010000072.1, read on the forward strand.
ATTTGAAATATGGTTACTTTTTTCTATCTAAATAGATCTTTAGGTCAAAATTATAATTTGTTGTGGCCCATGTGTCTAATCTTTAGTTTCATTTAACTGTTTGGTGGTAATATAGTGTATCATCATTTGAATCATAATTTATTAATAAATTAAAACAAAAATCGGTTATTAAGTGCTTTTAATAATACTCAAGGTTAAGCATTTATTTTATTTATTTCTATTAATTAATTATCATATGTTTATTAATTATCATTAATTTATATTTATATTTACCACCAGGCAATAGAGCAATCATAAAAGATAGGCAACACATATAGCATTAATGTAAATAAAAAACATCGTCTTTTAATTTACGTGTATAAGTACAAATTGTATAAATTAATGTTTCATTTAAAATCATGCCTAATTAAATTAAATTTCTTCAAAAGATAACACTCATTTGTAATTCAAACAAAATTGATATAGCGGTTTATCAATGCCCTGTGCTGCGAGCAGGCGTATCGGTAATCACACGACTCAGACGGAGTTGTCTTTGCCTACATTCATAGTCACGTGTTTAACCCCCGACAGTTACTCATACTCAAATAAAACGTACAAAAAATCCCACATGGATGAATAATGGGCACAGACGCACAGTTGCCGAGCCCTCTTTAAAAAAATAGATTAATAATAGAAAAAAATCGTTAGAAACTACAAACGTGCAACTACTAAATGAGGAAAATAACAAAATGCGTGATAGATAATATATTAATATAAATGAAATATTGTGTATTTGTGCGATCTCTAAATGTCTAAAACATAGAGGAATAGAGCCATTGGCGTAATTTTGCTAAAATTCAGGGAGTGCAAAATTCATCAAGAAAGTACAAACTGTCTACAAAATTTCAAATTCTCTCGATTCGTTTGCAATTATTTTTACCAATATTTTAACTCAATTCCTCAGCTCCTCGATCAAAATTATATACACAATTTATTACTATCATTAAATAAATATAATAATTTAATAAATGAATACGAAAAAACGAAATAAGTAAATTTTATTATTTAAATAATTAGTCAACACTGTGATTTATTACATTGGATATTAATAGGTACATATTAATTAATACATTAAATTAAACTTAACCTTCTGCCATTATGTACAGTTGCTGCTGCATTGAATTCGTCAATAACCACTTCTAAATCTATAACTCGATGTCTTTCATTCAATAATTATTCTTTATAAGTATAGAAAATTTAGAGGGTGCATAATGATAGTTCTGCACTCCCACTAGAATTCCAGGGGGTGCAAGTGCACTTTTTGCACCCCTTAGATTACGCCTATGTATAGAGCCTTCTGAATTTAATACAAATAATGTGATTCTTCATAAGATAAAAGCTTTGCCAAGAATTACGGTGATATATAGATGTAAATATTTACTAAATAAGTTCAGCTTGATTTCAGAAAATGCTCGTAAAAAGAAAAGTACTTACATAACTTTCACAATAATTTAGTGCGAGTTACGTATTTTTTGACTCGAGTTATAGCTCTCTGGCATACGATAATTAGTAACTACAAACGCTTTCATCCTTTTAAATGGTTAATGACTAGTAATTGCTTCGGAAATTATTTGTGTCAGAAACTGTGTTGAAATATGTAACGCTTACGAAGAAAATGCTGAGGATTGGGATAGTACTAAAAGTCAATTTTGAATTGAACTAAAAGACAATGTAAAAGTATTTGATATAAACGATATAGTAAAATGTTGTTGAACAATAAAGGTAGCTGTTATTAAGTAATATAATGATTGTGTTTGTATAAACCATTTTCGCCGTTGTTGTGCATTCGTATTAACAATATTGTGAATTTCATATTACCAATAACTTAAATTAATATTGTATAATTTAGTGAGCTTAGTTATAATTTATATTAGATACTATATAATAGATATTATATAATTTTCATTATAAATACGAACAACGAACCTTGAACTTAGCTGTTTAAGAATTATAGACATCTGCAGCTATTTTCAATAATTTTTATTTTAGTCAGTTCTAATTTAATAACATTAATATTGTTTGGTCTTAATACTTGAAATTGTTATACGACTCCTCAAAAGTTGATTTTACTTTAATATAAAAATATCGAATGTACATTCGAATTGGCACAACTTCTTATCATAAGTATTTGAATGTTCAAATCATCAAAAACTCGACTAAAATCATGAAAATCTGCATCATTTACAAGTCGACCAAAATTTTTTTTTTTACGTATTCTGTACAAGCAATAATATTATCTCGAAAAGTTACAATCAATATTTAATATTTATAGATATTAGAAAATTGAATTCTAACAAAATCAGATAATTCAATGTGGTTTTGTTTCTGTTACAATTACATGAATAACATTTTTTTTATATACACATGAATCATGATGAAAAGAGCAAAGTGGTCAACCCCTTTTTGCTTCTGAGTGTTAATAATTTTGTTCAACTTTGAAAAGACTGTTCAAAAACTGATAGGCTAAAATAAAATTATTTATCTAAGAAATGTTATAGTCCATACATTATTTCTTCTGTGTTAATTTTATATTTTCTACTAAACATTTAATTTAGAAGGACTGTTTTATAAAAAATCATGTAAAATAACATAATATACATAACTTATAGTACAACACAATTAAACATTATTCAAATTGTATTTTTATTAATAAATTGACAATAACATAAGACAATGAAAAACACGATCTTAGAAGATCTTCTAAGACCACGATGAAAAATATACTTAGGCACTTGGCATTGTGTTAAATTTTTGTTAACATCTAGGGCAGCGGTTAACCTTTTGTAGACCCTAACCTTTGATGAAAGATTTTTAGAAATCATGGACCCCCTAACAAATTTTCTTTTTTCAAATACCTTTTTAAACATTTCATGTTAACTATACAAATCATGATATAAGTAGACATAACAAAACACACACACATAAAAATGTAAAATAAATAATTTTATTTTTATTATTCATAAAATAAAGTTTTTATTTGGTTAATGTGATGGTTGGTGTAGCGTTCGAGACACAAGTATTTGAACATCAGACTCAATACTGGAAAGCTTCAAGACTGCCCCCAGGGGGCCGCGGACCACAGGTTAAGAACCGCTGATCTAGGGTACGTTGTAGATAATATAATGTTATTGTAATACTGTCCTGGTGTCATACAATAGTACAGTAGGAAAAATATTTCTTTCTCTTGGTTACACATGCATGGTTACAAAAAAAATTTCACCCAGATATATATTTTTTTATCTCACAAATTTACCAAAAATATGTTTTTTTAACATGAATTTTAATTTAGTAAAAAAAAAAAAAAATAGTAATTTACAGAATGAAGAAAACTAGAATAAAAGAACATATCTGTATTTCTTCAATATTTGTTAGGAAAACATAATTATGATGTTTAAAAATAAAATGTTTAGGACAAAAAAGTAAGACCCATACTTCACTATTTAAAAGCAAAAGAAAACAATTTGAGGAGGGTAATAAATATGTATCACTTTTTTTATTGTTATTAAAATAATAATTTAAAAACTATTTGCTGAAAGTAGCTTAAAGAACTAAGTAACTATGAGAAAAACATAATTGAAAACAGAAGAGCAATTTAATATGTAAAACAGCATAATGATTTTTATCATCCATATATATATATAGTATATAGTTATAATTAAATAATTTTATACTGCATAAAAAATTTAATAAACGTTTAGTGATGTTCAAACTTTTATATTCATAATATAGTCTATATCATGTAATAATTTTGTTGAGAGAATTAATCAAATCCCAGAATAAATTTCTGAAATAGTAAAAAAAAACAATAAATACATAATATATAGTATACTTGATAAAACCTTGTTGTTTTTAATTAAAAGAATTAAAAAATAAGCTCATAAAAACAAATGTAACAGAACAAATCTCAATTACACTTTATTTAACTTTAAAACTCGATTAAGATAATATAAAACTGATGAATGAGTAATAGGTATTTGTAAACTTATTTCCTTAAAAAATAACTAAAATGAAGCTGCTATTAACTAACAAATAACAAAAAGTACAACTAGTACAAGGTACATGAAATATTGGCTTTTTTGTAATAATAGAAATAAATATTAAAAACATTTTTATATCTAGACACCACGGTTATTTACCGTAAGAGGCGTAAGATAACCGTACTGTACTACAAAAAAAAAAATAGAAACAAAATACGAATAATCAGCTTACCAGTTACCACATTTATAAATATGGTTAGTGATTAAGACCGTGATCATGACAAATCATATCTTAAATCTGTGATAACATAGTGAGTTTTCGCGCCAATACTTGCTGAATTTTTTGTTGGTCAATGATCAGTAAGACGGTAACAATAATGTAAATAGTTCGTTTTGGTTACCACTTTGCTTTGTTCCTATTACTTACAGCTTAGATATTTATTTACTACTTGGTGTAATATTATTAAATGTTGGTAAGTACTTAATAAATATTAACTGTGACGTATGCCTACTTATTATTGATTGAATAATGTTGTCAAAAAAACAATTAAAACATATGTAAAATTTTTCTTTTTTTTTTATTATAGTGTTAATCATTTGACGTCACAACATGGCTCCCGGTACGAGTGGCGAACTAGAATCGCTTGTCGTCAAAGAGGAAACAAATGAACCACAAATGTCCAGGGGAAAAAAACGAAAAGCTACTGATAGAATTCTTACAAATGTAACGACTGATAATATAAAAACTAAGGTACGATGCAAGTATTGTCAACAGACATGTCCAGAAAGTGTAAAAATACCTACCGATGCTGAGCCTGAGTGCATTGTATTGACCCATGACATTTTGGCTAATATTTACACAGATAATTTTGATGTGATACAACATAACTTAACCAATTTCAGTATTTATGATGAAAATGGACACATGTGTTCTATTGATTCAGGAATGATGGAAAGAAATGTTCCGTTATATTTGACTGGCTATGTTAAACCAATTTATGAAATTGGTCCGGGTATAGATAAAGGAATTGCAGCTACAGAATTAGGGCCAATATTAGAGTGGTATCTATCATCATATGATGGAGGATCTCAAGTATTAATAGGGGTAACTACAGAATATGCTGATTATTTATTAAATGAACCACACATCAACTATAAAAAATATATGACTACTGTAACCGAAAAAATACATCTAAGCAGATTAGTTATTAAAAGTATTTTAAACAGTGAATATGATGATCCTATTTATGAAGACGTCCTTAATGTTATAGTGAACTCTGTAAATCCAGCAACAGGCACTAACTTCACTGAAGAAGATTTACTTGCGCATGCTCAATTTGTGCTTGATCAAGTTATTGAATATGATTCAGGTGACACATATTATTTACCATTAGCTGAAACACAATGTATTGAGACATTGACGGAATTATCCGGAGCTGCTAAACCTGTCAAAGCTCCATTGAGAAGATTAGAAAGAAGTGGGCGAAGAAATAGGGGTGTAAAACCTGATATTAGTAAACGTGATTTCAGTAAAGCCACAACCACAGAATTAGTTAAAGATGTATTTGAAAATATGTTTGCAGCTCAATTAGAGGTTGATGATAAAGAAAATGAAGCAACTATGAATAAACTTGTTAAAACTGTATTTGATGAAGTTTGCGATACAACAATTATTAAAGAAATATCAAACATAACTAATGTTAATGAAAGTCAAGTTGTCTGGAATGATCAATCTATATGTGAAAAAATGTTTGTAGTTGTGAAAAATAAGTGTTCAACAGTGCCATTAATTGGTCGCGTTGAATATTTATTTAAAAAAAATTTAAAAGACAAAGCACACATAACATTATTCATGCATAGTTATGAAACTGTATTAGGTGAAGCTTCAGACCCTCAAGAAATTTTTGCTCTTAAAAAATGTATCAACATCGAACTCACAAATGTAGTTAAAGTATTAGATGTCACACAGAAAATACCAAGCAAAGATTGGTTTAATCTTGGTGGGTCTAAGTTACAAGAACTTTTAGAACCAGTCAATCGAAATAGTAAGAAATCATTTTTCTACCAACTACAATATAATGATGAGTTTGGAAGATTTGAGTACCTAGAAGATTCAAATAATGTTAAAAAAGATAATTATTGTAATAATTGTGAAACTAATTATTTAGAAAAAAAATTACAAACTCCAGAACTACTTGAGTTTATTGAAAAGGACACTAATATAACATATTACTACAAGTTTAAATTTCAAAAGGAAGAGTATAAAATAGGTAATTTTATTTATCTACAGCCAGGTGTATTCTCACTGGCTTCAAGATCAAATTTCACCAAAGATAAACCATTTGTACATCCTGTGATAAATAAAAATAAAAATAATCAATTGCTGAAAAATGTTGATGAAACTAAATACCCAGAATATTATCGTAAAACACTGGAAAACACTATGCGTGGATCAAATGAAACCACACCTGATGCTTTTGAAATAGCTGAAATATTAGCCATATATATTGTTAAGGGGGATAAGAAAAATGTCAAAATTATTGTACGACGTATGTATAGAGCTGAACAAATCCCACTGGATGATAATTATAAAAATGCAGATATGAACATGTTATATTGGTCAGATGAAGAGTTTAGAGTACAATATAATGATATTTATGGTAAATGTTATGTGTCTTACATTGCAAATATTCTAGATCCTATAGCATGGTCTCTTGGTGGTCCAGATAGATTTTATTTTTCTAAGAAATATGATTTTTTAACTGGTACTTTTATTCCTGATTATCAACTTCCATGTACAGCTAAATTGACCGGAAAAGAAGTATATGTAAATTATCAGAATAAATATGTGGATGAAGATAAATTGCAGTACATACCTTTTCACAAAAAAATCAAACCACTTCGTGGACTAGATATATTTGCTGGTTGTGGTGGTTTATCAAAGGGCTTAGAAGACAGTGGTTTAATTACAAGTAAATGGGCAATAGAATGTGATGATAAAGCCGCTGCTGCATTTGAATTAAATAATCCAGAATCTACTGTATTTGTTGATGATTGTAACCATTTATTAAAACTAGCGATGTCAGGTTGTACTATAAATAGTAAGAACCAAAAAATACCTCAAAAAGGTGAAGTAGATTTTATTTGTGGAGGACCTCCATGTCAAGGATTCAGTGGTATGAATAGGTTTAATTCTGGTCAGTATTCATTGTTTAAGAACTCTCTTATTGTTTCATTTTTATCATACATTGATTATTACCGTCCAAAATATTTTGTTATGGAAAATGTTAGAAACTTTGTATCGTTTAAAAGAAGCATGGTTCTTAAGTTAACTTTAAGATGTATTACGCGAATGGGCTATCAGTGTACATTTGGTGTTCTTCAGGCTGGAAATTTTGGTGTTCCTCAAACCAGAAGGAGATTAATAATTATGGCAGCAGCCCCCGGTGAACAACTACCCCTTTATCCAGAGCCCATTCATGTGTTCAATAGAAAAGGATCAAGTTTGACTGTTCAGGTTGGTGATAAAAAATTCAAAACAAATTGCAAATATGATGAATCAGCTCCAATGAGAACAGTTACTGTATATGATGCCTGGTCTGATTTACCTGAGATATCGAATGGTGCATATCAAGAAGAACTTCCTTACCTATCCAATCCTATTACACACTTGCAAAAAATTCTTAGATATCCAGACAATGGATTTTCAAATTCTATATTGACTGATCATATCTGTAAAGACATGTCACCTTTAGTACAAGCAAGAATGGCATTAATTCCTGTAGGTGAAGGGAGTGATTGGAGAGACCTTCCCAATATTGAAGTAAAACTCTCTGATGGATCAATGACAAAAAAACTTTTGTATACTCACCGTGATATTAAAAATGGTGAAGGCCATAATAATTCATTACGCGGTGTTTGCCAATGTGCTAGTGGAGACAAATGCAATCCACAGGATCGTCAAAACAATACTATTATACCATGGTGTTTACCGCATACAGGTAATAGACATAATAACTGGGCAGGTTTATATGGTCGATTGGCATGGACAGGATTTTGTTCGACCACTATTACAAATCCAGAACCAATGGGAAAACAGGGTAGAGTTCTACATCCTGAGCAGCATCGTGTGGTCAGTGTTAGAGAGTGTGCTCGATCACAAGGTTTCAAAGATTCATACTTGTTCTATGGTCCTATCATTAATAAACATCGACAAATTGGTAATGCTGTACCTCCACCAATGGGCACTGCAATTGGACATGAAATTATTAAAGCTATTTACAAAAAACCTGGCTCTGTTAATAATGCAATTAACACTGACGAGTAAACTCTTATAATTTTGTCTAGAATTATGTATTATATTCAATAATTGATTTTTTAAAGTTGATGACAAGTGAATTTTTAATCCAGATAATTGTATTCTTTTTAAATAACTATTTATATTATTTTTTACGTATCTCCTGATAATTCATTTTACTTCAAAATTATAATCCAGCTTTATTTTACTTATTTAATGCTTTTATATCTTATTGTATCTTTTTAGTTATTTTTTAACTGTTGAACCTTTTTTTTTTACTTAATCATTATTGATAGTCTTTATTTTACTTTAATAATCTTTTAATGATTTTTTTTTGTAAATTTCATTCAATAATTGATTCATTAATGATTTTTTTAATTTTATGTACTATAACACACATCATTGTTTACTCGATTACATTCCATTACATTTATTTATAATAAAATTATATTTTTTTCATTATTTCATTTGAAGTTGAAAATCTTTTAATACCCCTTCAAATATTGAATTAAAAAAATTCAAGAAAAAAATCATATTCATTGATTTATTAGGCATGATTGCTGTATTCAATGGTATAACAAATTGTGTTTTCCTCTCATAAGGTATTATAGATTCTCCGATCAGAGACACCTGTACCCAGTGACATGTGGCTCTGACTTAAAATCTCATTTAACCAAATTTGTCCAAAACCATTAGTTGTAAACAACTAAATATTTGAACGGTCCAATAAACAATATGTTCTAACTACTTTATTGGAACAGTGTACAGACAAAATTACAATATTTAATTAATACATAATGTACTGAGTATATTATTTTTCATTATTTTTTTGTTATTTGTATAGCAAAGCAAACATATTACATTGTATTCTCTCTTTGTCTTATATAAAATTGAATTGTATTATACATGAAAAATATTTGTTTATTTGGATAGTTACAATATTTTGAGTGACTGTCAATTCAAACATAATAATTGCTCTTTGTCAGATGTACGTATAATGATTTTATAATGATACATAGTACAAACTAGTAATGAACAAACATTAATAATAGTATGCAATATTGATGCTAGTGGTATATCTTATTAATAATAATTGATAAAATTGAAAAAAAAAATGTTGGTGTACACATTGGAAATAATTTATTATCAATACACATAATAATAATATTAAATGACATTTAATGCATGAATACAAAATGTAGAAAAATATGTAAAAGTTAACACGGATTAAATAAAAACATTTTATTTAATAGATATAAATTAAAAACACTATTTTCATACCACTATAAAATATGGAAAAATTTTGGCACGTACATGAGACTACATTGAAATTGATAGAATTGACAGTAATTAAAGAAGGACATTATTTAATTTAATATAATTATTATCTCAGTCAAGGTTTACCAGTCAATTTTGGTGTATACCGTAATTATTACATCGAAAAAGCATCAAGCAGTGAAATAACATTTTTAATAACATAAAAAAAAAAACATTAAATATATATTTATATAACATATGTTGTATACCAATACTATGATTGTACATAATATGAAATATACACACATTTCTACAAAGTAATAATTATTATTGTTGATAAATTAATTATTTACTTAATACATACTCTTTTTAGTTTGCAATATGTAATAAAGAGTTAACATTAAGTACATCATTAATACTTAAAATATTCCTCAACCTTAAGCTGTAAGATCATAACTTTCTGTTTCATACCTCAATAGGAACTATAAACTATAAGTTTACAGTTATAATAATTAATAATTGTTTAGTATTCCAACATACACTAGTTTTTTCCTTGGATTACAATCTTAAAACGATGTATGTAAAAATAAATAATTAACTAACAACAATATAATTTGCTTGATATTTAATGAAACAGAGTACACTTCAGACTTAAAAATAACATACATACAGGGTGATTTTCACATGCACTTAAAAAATATTAGTTTTTGTTAAAAAAAAAAAAATGTCATTAATCTAAAATTTGTATAACACCAAATTTTTGATATCAAATCAAATATTTCTTTTGAGATGGTGTTTATTTTAAACTACATATTCTAGTAAAACAATTAACTGGAAAATGTAATTTACAATTATAAATAGTTTATTATAATAAACATACACTTTTTTAAATTTTTAAGAATAGAAACTATAAACTCTCTCAAAAATATGACTGCAATAAACATTATACTGATTTTAACTATAAATACTAATGAATCTGAATAATTATCTTATTAATGAATACACATATATTTGCTTTAAAAAATGTATTAAAAAATAAAAGTTGCAATTTAAAGTTATTTATAGAAAAAAATAACGATACTTGAACTTTTTTCAATGTTATATTCTTAGTGTAATAAACAATTATTTTCAAAACAAAAGTTTATTGAGGAAATAAGAGATATGATAATCACCTAGTATGAAAACAGCAGTTAGTTAGGCTTGATTTTAAAAACAAGGTCTCTCATAAATAGGATACAATTCTCCTATTTTATGATTTGGAACACAAATGCTGTGAATAAACAATCATGAAAAATTATTAAGTAATAATAATAATAATAATTTAACTTAACTAAAATTTTAAGAAATGCCTTAACAAATTAATTTAATTAATAAGTCATGGATAAATGCAATTTAAAATGTCCATTTTGTTTGATTGTATTCTTGTAGATACAATTTACTTAATCATTTCCAAATATTTTTTCTTATGTTTGTTTAACATTTCAGTGACTGTGACAAGTTTCTTCAATGATGGTTGAGTTTTACTAATAGTTTGAAGTTCAGGTAAATATGTTTTACAAATATGATGAAGAGTGCCTAAATTACGAGCAGGATCACCTTTAATTTTTTCTCCCTCAGATTCTGGTTTTTCAGTTACATTGGACAACTGGTCTAAGAAAACAACCATTCTCTCTTTATTTTTTAGTATAAATGGATTCACCACTTCCATATAAGGCTCTTTACCACCAAACTCTACTAGATTGGCTAAGTTTTGCAAGCATTTTGCTACCATAATAAGTGATCTAGCAGCCATAGGTGGTGGTGGTTCAGAAATAAGATTGAACTGTCTAGGATTCAAAATTGCTGGGCACAGGAGCCGTAAGAATATAAAACCGGAGACTACTCTGGTCCGAACTAATCTTTCATGTGGCCACTTATTCATCACCATTCTCTGTAAACATCCACATATAAATCGTAAAGTACGAGGACAAGCATCAGCAGACATAAATATAGATTGAGTGATTTCATCTAATACTAATAATAGAAATTCAGCATTGTCACAAGCATTATCTGGAGATTCCATTTTGCACGGATTTAGTTCACATGATTGTTTACTTTCCAATAATTTGAATACAGTTTGTTGTATTGCAGATTTTAAAAAATCTGAACAAACTGATTTCATATATAAATCCATTAAGGTCGTAGTTAATGATGCCGCCCTAAATAGTGTAGTAGTCTCATCTTCTTTCATAATCTCTACATCGTTCAAACTTCTCAACAGATCAGCTTCTTTTTTTTCATGTCGAAAAATTCCCATCAAAGAAGTAGCTAAAGGCATGCGGTCCTGATGACATAGATCAGCTAGAGCTCGCACTGCTTCTAAATCAGAATCAAGAATTAGCTGCTTCATTGGTGAATACTCTTCAGTTGGCATGATTTGGTCATGTAAATATCTAGTACGTAATCGTAGAGAACCCCATTCACCAATTGGTGTTATACCACTTAAGGTATACCAGTCTTCAACTTCTGCTCCATTGCTTAATTCTAATGTGCTTAATTCAACCGTTAAATCAGCTACCTCAGTATCTTTAGATCGTTTTCCTTTGTTGTAAATGCTTACAGTGAATGACAATACATCAGAAGGTACATCGTCTAAAGTGAACTCTTCATCAAACACAGGGTCAGGTCCACTTTTAGCCCGAGTTCTGCCAACCTTCACTTGATTAAGAGATATGATACAAAATGGATTTGGCACTAATTTGAATGGCAAACGATGAGCATCCAAAATGTGTAGCTGTAGACAACGCAGTTCACGTAGTTTTTGTGCTTTAGGAACTATTGACAATTGAGTGCTACAGTACATTCTCAGAGTGGAAACCCAATCTTGAAATAAATCTTGAATTGTAATAGACAAATATGTTATGGTGGCTATACATGGCAAAGCTTTCTCTACTAATTGAAAACAATTAGGCCTATCAAACACACTCTCATGTACTGGATACAAATAAGCACAGCTGAGCTCTATCAAACCTTTAGGTTTTGTTCTTTTGGGGTTATCATAGAAACACAAATGGCTATCCCCTTCTTCAACTAGCAAAACAAAGTATAAAGATTTCCATTTCTTATTTTTATCATTTTTCTTACACATATACCCTTGCATCTTAATTCCTTTCTCTTTTTTAAGCCCAACCTGTTCACGACACTCTCTAAGAGTTGCATATATCTTTTCAGCTTGCTGTATTTCCCTTTGTTTAATTTGCAGTTCCAATAATTCATTTGAGTTACGACAAACGGGCATGACAAGAGTATGCCCTTCAACTATCTGCTCCTTACGGTATCTATTTATGACAGCATCTAAGCATTCAAACGTACGACCACCCATTAAATAACGAACCCCTTTCTTCTCAATTCGAAACCTTTGAATCTGATTGTTGACATGAAAGAATAATGAATAATCTCCTGGTGAATTATCACTTGGTCTTACTAGGAAACTCCCAGGACCTGATTTTACCAACATGTCAACAGCTTCATTTTTTGTAACACATGGATGAAACCAATCAAAAACTGTGTTTGGATCAATAGTCTCATCTAAATTATCAACCTGAAATTATATAAGTGTTCTATTACTTATTACAATGTTAATATTTAATTAATCATAAATACAGACAATAATACAATTTAAAATTAATAATAAATAACATCTAACATTAAAACCTAACTACTTTATTGTTTGCATTATTGATTTTTATGTATTTAAATTTTTAAACTTAAAACTTTTGAGGGGTTTTATCTTTATCAGTGGTACTGAAAAAACACTGCAGACAGAGGATACTATGCTATAATCCAATTCCAAGTCTAATTGATACATTAATGTTCATACCTAATTACCTACAGTGCAAGATACATTTATTGCATAAATATTTTAAATATAGTTTAGAGGATTTAGATATTTAAATGAATGAAAACATAATTATTTCAATTAGGTATACTTTTTTTAGGTAAGTGTAATTTTAAATTTTCTTATTTATTATTAATAAAAAATAAGAAAAACTGTAACTTACTAAATCTCTAAAAATCATTCCTTGTTCTCCTGTTCTATGGGCAGTAACCCATAACCAACCATCTCCCATATCATTGTGTACGAAAAATATGTCACCTTTTTGAAATGTCAATTCATCTGTATCCGGCATTTTAGTATATGGTAAAATTGCTACAACCCGTTGTTTATCATTGACCGGTTCAGGGGGTGGTACTGGATATAATAGCCTTTCTCTCTTCAACAAGTCTGAACAATTTGTGTAATAGCCAATTAAATCAGATAAACTGTCAAACTGTCGGCCTCCAATGTAAAAATCTCCACATACTGCAGTCACTCTAAAGTGATTAATACCAGAACGTCCCTGATACGATAGAACATATGAGCCTGGCTTACGGTCACTTTCACGCACTAGGTATCTACCAGCTTCCTTCGTTGCCAACAGACGATCCTCTGCTGCATATCGACTTAACCGACCATGGTACCAGTGATTCTCAGGTGGTGCTTGTAATAATGAGGCATTTGATCCAACCGGTTCATCATGTACCAGGAATGGATCAAAATCTTGATCAAGTATGTCTTGGCTGTCTTCGCTGTTGAGACTGAGAGTGGTCTGCACCTTGTCGCGTAACATCACACCAGGACCACCTCGAATGAACTCGGCCATGGTTTTCTTTATGAAGTCAATTTTGAACAAACTCCGTACTAACTCATCATTGTACTGTTTAACACGCCAACAATAATCAACTGGTTTATCGGCCGACGGCGGACCAAAGCACAGCGAGTTCAATGGCTCTCCGCACTCCGCTGCAATACGTTAACGACGTTCGACAACGACGACAACTAATGAATGATGAACAATACAGAAAACATTATTATTCATTAATAATTGATTAAGTGAAAAATAGTTCATTGATAACGACGTTCATTAATATTCATTGAGATAACCATGGTGGATATAACACAGATATAATATCCACCTTGGAGATAACTCAATGTTATCAGAACCTTTATTCTGTGATATTATTCCGTGGTGGAAATAAACGTTTTGACCACGATTGTGACCGTTGTTACCATCAATGATCACCGATGTGATTTTACCGGCTTATCGTCTTTCATGATAAAAACGTTTACAAGCACAAAGTTTTCAAATGACCAACAATCCATTCGAATGCTACTCGGCAAATATGGTGTTCGTATAAGTCTAACACAACACTATAAACACATTAAAACTTAGACGGCAACAGTAAAGTAAACCAAGTACAAAATGGAAACGGCTCAGGAAGAATATCCACCAGTGGTGAGTGAACAAACATGGCTGTTAAATATAATATTTTGTAATTAATTATATATTAATTTGTTATATGATGTATTGCAGAACTGGGGTAATGAAAAATTAGAAGAAGCACAGGATTCGGTTAATGATAATCCATGGGATGTAGAGTCGTGGGCATTATTGTTACGTGAAGCACAGACCCGATGGATAAATGATGTACGATCCTTCTTTGAAAAACTTGTCACCACATTTCCAACTTCTGGGCGATACTGGAAGTATTACATTGAAATGGAAGTATGTTAAATTTATAAAGTTATCAAAAGATACTTGTATTATTTAGATTTTAAATATTACTGAGTATAGCCTAAAACAGAATCTTCCTGTATCAAGAGGCTAAATAATTTGCTGTAAGTTTTTTCACTTTATAAAATACAATAATATGTTTTATTAACATCTTATATTAATTAGGTCATATAATTTGAAGAGCATATTATAATAATTAAATATTTTGAAAATTTGATTTGATTGATGTAATTATAGCTCAATCAAACCTAAGTCATTAAAAATAAAAAAATTCTTACTGTTGAATTGTAATCTTACACTTATTAAAATAATTGTAAACTTTAAATTAAAAATAAATTATGTCTACATAAATAATAAATCATCTGTTTTTTAGATGCGTGGCCGAAATTTCGAAAATGTTGAAAAGGTACAGTAATAATTAATAATATCTAAAATACTCACATTTTAATAATTATTTTTTAATTTTAATATTTGTTCATTAGCTATTTCAACGATGCCTTGTGAAAGTGCTTAATATTGAACTATGGAAACTTTACCTTGCTTATGTAAAGGAGACTAAAGCACTATTACCAACTTACAAGTTAATATTAATAAATTAAGTTCAAATTATAATTTAATAACTTTTTTTAAATAAAAATTATAGAGAAAAAATGGCTCAGGCATATGATTTTGCCTTGGAAAAAATTGGTATGGACATACATTCTCATAACATTTGGCAGGATTATATAACATTTTTAAGCAGTGTTGAAGCTGTTGGTTCATATGCTGAAAACCAAAAGATTACAGCCATCAGAAAAGTGATAAGATCTTATCCTTATTTTATAATTTCTACAGTATTATTAAAACTGTTTATATTTTAGGTGTATCAACGTGGTGTTGTAAATCCTATGATTAATATTGAATTGTTATGGAAAGAATACTTGGCTTTTGAACAGAGTATTAATATTATGATTGCTGATAAAATGATGATAGAACGAAGTAGAGATTATATGAATGCTAGAAGAGTTACTAAAGAATATGAAGTAGTCATAAGAGGATTAAACAAAAATTATCCTAGTGTACCACCAACTGGAAGTTTGGATGAAATGAAGCAGGTTAGTATTTGATTTCTCTAGTTTTTTAAGGTATAATATATATTTATAAACTATAACTTCATTAATTCTTGTAGGTAGAGTTATGGAAAAAATATATCACTTGGGAAAAAGCAAACCCTTTAAATACTGAAGATACTGCATTAATAACAAGACGAGTTATGTTTGCTTTTGATCAAGCTCTTTTATGCATGACTCATCATCCTGACTTTTGGTATGAAGCGGCTCAGTTTTTAGATGGAAGTTCTAAAATTCTTATAGAAAAAGGAGTAAATAATTTCATATTGTTATAATTTATCAGTTCTGATCACTGCTGTTTTGAATTTAGGATATATCAGCAGCTAAACAGTATAGTGAGGAAGCAGCTAATGTTTATGAAAGAGCAATTGGTACTGTATTAAATACAAGTATGTTATTACGTTTTGCTTATGCTGACTTTGAAGAAGGAAGAATGAATTATGATAAAGTTCATAGTATTTACAAAAGTTATCTAGAAAATGAAATTACTACTGATCCAACTCTGGTATACCTTTTAAAATTGTTCGTCTATTGTGTATTCAATCCATTATATACTTCTGGTTTACAGACATATGTACAGTATATGAAATTTGCTCGTCGTGCCGAAGGAATTAAATCTGCAAGAGCTGTTTTCAAGAAAGCTAGGGAAGATCCTAGGTCTAAATATCATGTTTATGTCTCAGCTGCTTTAATGGAATATTATTGTAGTAAAGATAAGAACATTGCATTTCGTATTTTTGAGCTTGGCTTAAAAAAATATTGTGACAATCCTCAATATATTATTAGTTACATAGATTATCTTTCTCATCTTAATGGTATAATATTCATCTTTGTTCTAAAGTAATAAATCATTATTGAATTGTACCATGTTTATAGAGGATAACAACACAAGAGTATTGTTTGAAAGAGTTTTATCAAACACCAGTCTAGAGCCAGAAAAATCTGTGTAATTATTGCAGTTTTAAATAAATTATTTAATAAATATTAATTTTTAACTTTTATTTATGTAGAGATATTTGGAATCGATTCCTTGAGTTTGAATCAAATATTGGTGATCTATCCAGTATACTGAAAGTAGAAAAACGAAGGTCAGCTGTCCTTGGAAAAGTAATTGGAAAATAAAAATAAATCTTAAATGGGATTTTAAATTTAAGTTTCTTTTTAGCTAGTCGAGTTTGAAGGCAAAGAAACTGCCCAGCTTGTTGACAGATACAGGTTCTTAGACCTTTTCCCGTGTACAAGTCCAGAATTGAAATCTGTTGGTTATAATGAAGTAACCATTACATCCTCCAAGACTATGCATAATTCTATTCAAAGGTCTGCTATTGTTGATGGGTTAGATGATTTAGATAATCGACCTAATGAAAAACGACTGCCCACGCCAGATGTTTCTCAAATGGTGCCTTATAAACCGAAATTGAATGCTTTTCCAGGGGAACACATTGTACCAGGTAACTAAAATGAATCAAGTGTTTATTTTCAAAATTACATTTATACCATTTTACAGGGGGAACATTTCCACCTCCACCACCTGCTTGTCAGTTAATGCAAGTATTACCACCTCCTGGTTGTTTCCATGGTCCATTTGTATCTGTGGAAATGCTAATGGATATTTTTCTAAGACTAATACTTCCTGAAAAAGGTAAGTTCTGAAATATATAAATTTATAAATATAATTTTTATAATTAATATAAATATTAAAAGTTTACCAAACAGTGGTATTTTACTGTAATTCATTTATTTTCAACTAATTATTGTTTCATATTACGTAATTTTAATAACACTATATTTAGATGTAAATTTAAATAAAGTAATTTATTTATAGAAGCTATAATAGTTTATAGTTATTGTATTGTAATCATAATATTATTTTATTATATAAGTACTTATAAATCTACTGTAATAACATCTTTAAGTATTCAATTATTTTATATTTACTTAAAAACTTTAGACTTCATTGAATATCTTAAATAATACTAAAAATAATTATTAAATTTTACCTAATTTAGAATTTTCCTAAAAATTATCAAAATTAAAAAAAAAAGAACCATATGGGACTAACTCTGTTATTGATACGATATCATTATTCATTAGTTCCTGGTATTACTTGAAATAATTGTAATAATTTGATGTATTTATTTTTTTTAGTTTATAAAGTTAGTAATGGTGCAAGAATAAACTTAGTTTATTTTTATAATTGTTTAAACTTAAATCAACATAATATTTTACTAACTTATTAAAAAGTTAAAATTGACTTAAATATTAATACTCCCTTTAGCAAAACAATTTAATTAACTACAAGATCTATATTTTGCATTTACTTAAAATATTCTTGTGTTTTAGTACCAATGCCAAAAGCTGATAATGGATGTGATGTTAAACTTTTTGACACTGCTGTGTCAGTGCAATGGGCCACTGAAGATACAACACATGGTAATTCCAATAAGAAAAAGCGCAAAATAGCAGGATTGTCTGGTAAAGGTGATGACAGTGATGATGACATAAATCTAGTGCCACCACAATTTGATGTCTTTCGTGCAAGGCAACAAAAACGTGTGGCAAAATAATTTTATAAATTTGGCAAAAATATTATTTTCGAACCAATAAAAATTAGGTTTTTAACAATTGTTAATAGTTATTTTAATTAAATAATTATTTTTCCATAATATACATTTAGATACCATTCTAAATATATTATATATTTGTACTGAAAAATAAATTGTTCATTTCAATGAATTAACATTTTATATATTAATTTAATTATTCATTTAATGTACTAAATTATTGAAAGTGATATTTATGTATATTTATTTTACACCCAAACTCGAAAATGAGTCGATTACAGAAATTTGTTGTACATATATTATTTTTTAGTAATTAATTTTCATTACATTGAACAAAAAGTTATACATAAAAAAGAAAATTTATCACTTATTTTACTTTTTTAAACATAATTTTTAACCTTATTGTTTATGGTACTGTGTGACACTTATTTGTGTTTTTCATCTATAAATGAGAATGTATTTTTTGGAGCATGTTGTAATAGTACTCTCTTTATATATGCTATCAATGGTGTTGCTTTTCTAAAATAATTCTATAATCCATTGTATTATTTATTTGATTATCTAATTCAATATAAAATATTAAAAAAACTTTACATATATGTTTAAATAACAATAAGAGAAAACAGTTATTATACAATTTTTTGATAAGTTTATTTTAATTTTAAAATAACCATAACATATAAGGTTAGTTGGAGTTAGATTTATAATATTGTCTATCCTTTAGGTTCACAAAAATTACAATGTATTCAATAATAATATATATGACCAATATCAATTCATTTTCATGTAATTTATATTGATGAAATCATGAGATCAAACATATGGAATATTAATTAAAAAGGATAATTAATTCTAAATTTAAATTGTTGGTAATGTAGTTAATTAGATGTAATGAAATATATTTTACATGATAAGATTTCTTTTTGTTTATTGATACATTGATTTTAGAATAGTATTTAAAATGTAACGTTTAAAATAACTGCACTGTTAAATGCTGTAAGAAATAAGAAAAAACAATTTCACACTGTTCCAATATTAAAGTAGGTATATTATAAGCATTAACGATAAATATAATTCTAAAGTATTTTACTATAAAAATATATTTCATTTATGAGTAAAAGTTGTGACATTTCTGTTTCATAAAACTAAACATATGAGTAAATAGAATAAAACGACTAATGAGTAACATTTTTTTAGATTCTGAACGGAGTGATGGAATCTATTGATTTTACAATGATATGTGTTTTTTAGATTCTGAACGGAGTGATGGAATCTATTGATTTTACAATAATGTGTGTGTGTTATTTTTTTTTTTGTGTCTGACGACAACTTTTTTTGCAGTAAAAATGCTTTGATTTGCTTATACAGCAACTTTTCTGAAAGGAAAGTGAATGTAGATGGTACTTGGGCAAGTCAAAAATCCAACTTTTTTAATACTTTTTGCAAAAATTGAAAAAAACGTTAAAAAAATTACAATAAAACAGGAAATTTTACCCAAAATCACGTTTTTACAAACTACATTTTTTTAAAATGCTCTAACTCAAAAACGAAAAACCGCAACTATTTGAAATTTTCACCAAATCTTTATATTGGTGTTCTCTATACATGGTTAAGTGTTCAAAGTATTTTGACTTATTTATAGACAATTTAAATTTTCGATTTTTGTAAAAAAAATTTTTTAAACATCTATAAAATTTAATTAGCTGAACGAAAACTCTCGAAAATTTAATACAAAGTTTATAATAAGCTTAACATAGAAAATATCGGAAATCGTTTCATTCAAATTTTTTTTATAAGCCCCATAAAGTTCAAATTTGTATAAAATATGTTAAAATCACTATAATTTGCAAGTTATTTTGTAGTTGAAAATTCATAAAATTTTTTCTGTTTATACTTAAGGTTCAACACTTTAACACTAGGTTGACCATAAGCTAATCTTCAAAAATATATAAAAAAATTTCTACCGGACTTAAAAGAAAAAATTTTATGACTGTTTGAAATTTAAATTTTTACGAAATCGCATTATAATTCAATTTAAATATTAAATACTATATAGTTATACACACATTTTAGACAAACCTATTAACTCTATTCAGAATAGTTATTCGTATACAATGATATCTATCATTGCATTTAAATTTAACAAATCCATTGTAATAATGACCTATCGTATAAACGAGGTGCACTCCACCCCCAACTGTACAGCAAAGCGAGGCCCATCCGTTCTTTTTTTATTTAACAATTATTTTTACATTAACAATAATGTATGAGTACATAGAGGAACTATGTTTACTACTAAGTACTAAGTTTCATCCACTCAAATTCCATAACTTCCATGAAAGGTATCGATTTTTAACAGGTATTTTCTTTATTTTTATACATACATCATCAATTTATATCGTTTACCTGCTTTAAAAATTTGTTTATTGTAGACCTTGTTTTTGGTAAAATATTGGGATATCCTTCTATTAATATTAATATACATTAATTAAATATTTATTTTTTAATTCAAGTCTTAAATCATTCATTATATAATACACATAAAACAGTAAACATTGTTTGAATAGCCCCTCCATGTAAATAATTGAAATTGCGCCTATGAGTGCAATAAAATGCTTGCACTATATTATGCTAACATATCACAAAATGTGCGTTATCTGGCACTGTTTATTATTTCTAGGGTTCGGGTACTTGTTGCATTTGCATATTCTTTAATAATGACTGCAGAATAATAATTTAAGTAAGATATAAATTTGTTTTAAGACATAATGAATTGAAATATAAACATTTTTATTGCATATTTTTGCATATTTTACCTTTTTTTAGACAAAACGCATGTTTGATTAATTTAAAAATTTATTTTTAAGGCTAACATTATTTTTTTTTACTTTCATGTGTTAGTCAATTTACCTAATCATATATAAATAATATAAATATATAATTAACTCTTCATATAAATTGATTAAATTTATTATGTTTGAAAATGAGATAATAATATTATTAACTGGATTTAACAAATAGGTGGAATACAAGGAAAAACGGTAAAAACAAGAACAGAAACTATGTTGGAGAAAAATGAGAGTTACAAATTGATGGTTAAAATTTCAAATATTTTATCTGGGGACCAAGAAAGTATCGAGAGTTTACCTGAAGGCTGAAGATTTAAAATCAAATGACTTGGTATATTTTAATATGCGCCGATAATTTGAGTAGATGTGGAACGTTCGTTTTCAATTTATAAAAATATACTGATCAACAACCGCCGTCGCCGTACATTTAAATTTGATTATATCAGAAAATGTTTTATTGTACAGTCAAACTTTACAGCTAAGCAATTAATTATTTTTAGATTTAATATTAAATAAATACCAAACCTTTTTTTTATTGTATGAGAAGACGAAGAAAATGAAATTGAACATACATAATGATTAAATGTTTATTATTGTAAGAAAAAAAAAACTAATTAAAAATTGTAATTTAAATGAATAAATAAAACTTCTAATTGCCATTAAAAAAATATTAAGTTGCATATTTCAGTTATTTTAAGTGCATATTTGCAATTTGTGTGCATATTTCCTATAATTTGCGCGCAATAAGTCCCGAATCCTAATTTTTTGCTTCCCACTCACTATGTGTAGCATAAGGTTGCCTATATACAACTGCCAAAATTATAATATTTTGAATTATTGAAAAAAAAACCTGTACAAACAAGGACACCGGGTGATTTTCTAATCTAAAAGAAGTAAGTAGTATTAAAAAATTATATTGTTTTATATCAAATTATATTATATTTCACATAAGTCTAATGTTATATCTAAATACCTGCCAATGTTTAAAGATTAAACTAGTAAAATACTAATAATAATATTTTCTTATTTTTCTTTTTTTTTTCACCTAATGGTTTTAGGGTCTGAAAATGAGACGACCATGTGGTCTTTGCCGCGAATTAGTAATGCGAAGTAGCATTATTTATAATGGCAAATAGTAAATACACATACGACGCAGATACATGACAATGACGTAAACACTAGTATTTTCTACGTCGTGGTTCTTACAACTCAGAAATCGTATTTTGAAGCTTCCTCCGAAAACGATAGAACGCGTTAGCTTGTATTACTTGAACTTCTGCTATATTTTCAATTGGTAAATATTATCTAACCTTCGTGACGATTAACGGAACAAATTAATTAAGCTACTAATAACTATAATACAATATGAAGTATAATATATCTTAACTATAATAATATGTAACTAGTTGGCCATGCACTTAGATTTTTTTTCAAAACCAGGACCTGATTTACCAATAGGCTGAGTAGGCTACAGCCAAGAGTGCCAACAATTTAGTGTTAATTTTGGGGCGCCATAAAATTTTTATGAATGTAGAAGCCGTGATTGAATAATATATACCTAAAAAGAACTGTAAAAATTTAATATTTTTGAAAACTTCTTAGTATAAAAAACTACTAATGAACGGCAATATTTTCCCTAAATTAAATAATATCAATTTATTATAATTATTGTTACTAAAACAGTAAAACTTAAAAAAATATTTTGCTGTACCCTGAGATCAGAAGCTTAAGATAGAATACTTAGTCTTCATTGCCTTAAGCCTTTGATTAATTCTTTATATCTTAAAAGTTATTTGTTCGAAATTCTATTTTTCCTCTTTTGATGTGTAACTATGAGATATTAACCAAAAAAATTTAGAGTGCATTTTAACGAGGGTTTTGATGACGCATGCATTATTCAAATAATCAAGTTATAAGATGTAGAAATATGAATTTTGAAAAACTTCCTAAAATTTATTTCAATGTCTTTCAACAAATTATACACTAAAAATAAATATTAATTATGCCTGACATTTTTAAACTTAACTTACTTTAATTTTTAAACACGTTTAATAATTATTGTTGTAATGTTATGTGTTCATGCTTATATTTAAAAAAAAAATACTACGTCGGTTTTTAATAAAATATGTTTATTAATAATTTTTATGGTTACGTCGAGTCAGTTTTTACACTTGAAAATTATTAAAAATATATTCGAAGCAGTGTCGAGCTGGTATCGAGGTTGAAATAGAAAACACCAACCTCAAGTTTACATTAGCACATTAATTTACATTTTAAAAGCTTATAACAAGAAAAAAGTAAAAATAGTTATTGTTGAAACCTCTTAAAATAATGAATCTACCATGTTCTTTTTACAAAAAACACATTAGTCGACATTCGTTATTCTTATTTATTATTGCAAATAGCTTACATTATGAATTATAACTAACTCTATATTCATTATTGTGATTATTTATGTATTATACCTAGGTAGCTACTACTTACTAGTTATATATAATTATTATTATTTATATTTGGTTGTGTAATATTATTTAAACTATAACATTTTACTAAAATAAATGAGTGTGCAAAGTATAATTTAATTGAGTTGTTAAACTCTAAGCTGATAAGTTATAGAAAACCTACACATAATAATGTATTACTTTGAATTCAAAAATGATTTTCTTTAAAATTGTGAAATTACACTGATGTTTAGAATTTTTGATATATTTATTGTCCTTTCGGAAAAACAAAGAATTGTCATTTATCAATATATATGTATACCGACAAATAAACCAATCGAATCAATCTATCAAAAAATAATAATCCTATAACTTACTGGAACTTAGGTATAACTGCGTATAAGCATTATAACTTATATATATATATATATATATATATATATATACCTACATGGCTACATATATATTGTATAATCAATGGTATAAGCTATACCAGCTGGTATAAACACAGTACAATTAATAGTTAGCAGCAGGGACGAATGCAGAAAAAAGTTTTGGGGGTTTTTTTTTTTAAAAAAATCAGTTATTGAAAAATAGAATTTTTTTCATAAAAATACGAAATTTTTTCATGAAAATTATAAAAATCTATATATAGGTACTTACAATACTTTTTTTAAATATAATACATAAATATTGGTATAAGAAAAAAATTACAGTACTAAATCTAATTTTCGTGAAGTTTAAGCTTTATGTTAAGGATATCTTCACAATTAACTTGTTAAATAAAACAAAATTATTTGATTTTTAACATGCCGAGAAATGATTACTTGAACACAATTTTATTGTCGTTTCCGTAGCTTGTTTAAACACGTTTTTAAAATTACTTTCTGCATTTTCTCTCATCTCATTGATTTTTGATACAAATTATTTGAGTACTGAACGTAACTGCTTATATCACAATTTACTTTTTGCAATTATAAGTTAAGATTTTTAGGCATGGAAAATGTTGCCTGTATTTATAAAATCCCACGGAAACTCTCTATTTCATACTAGGTACTCATTATATTTTCAATAATTCAAATCTTTCACAATAATAAATTGGTGACATTTTATTTCATTGTGACATAAATTAGAAAAATTTACAAAATTGCCATCGTCTTATTTAGTTTCTCTAACTCTCGCTTTCAAAAGTTTTAATCAAAATTGAAAAATCAATTCCAAATAATAATTTCTAATCAAGTACTTAAATTCCTGATATGCATTATCCTTAAATAATAAACTTTCTTTTTCGTTTTCACTACATTCACAGAATAGGTAGTTAAAAATGTAACAATATTTGTTGCTAAAAAAAAAAAATAATAATAATAATAAAATGTGCTGATTTTTCTTATGAAAGTATTGTTGGATATTTTTTAGATAATTGATTGCGTCTTGTTACTATCGATTCTAATACACCAATTCTGTTTCCTAATAAAACGTAGTATGTAATATTAATTTATTAAGAATATCATTATATCAACTATAAACACACATAATAAATATACATTTATATTAATACTTTTTTATAACTATTTTGAAAATTGTTATGCATTTTTCAACTTTAATTGGTCTGCAGTGCTTTAGTACTTTATATCTACAGTCTATAGTCTGCACTGTCTGCAGTGTCTGTAATATTCAAATTTCAATATTGAATATTTTGACTGTAAAGGTATACTAATGTTAACATAATATTCATACTTTCAGATATATAAGCAGTATTATAGTAATAAAAATAAAAAATATAGACTGCAGTCGATGGTAATGATGGCAAGTACAATTTAACCCAAAATAGTTTTGACTTTTAAATTCATGATATAATGTAGTCACTCTTCTATTATTCATATTTATGCCCACATCGTTTTATTAAAAAAAAGCAAAAAATGTCACGTGTTATTCATAAAATATAAATACTTTGTTCCACACTTCTTATAGTTATTTCCAATCCACTGATTAACGGTACTTACCTATAGAAAAAAAATCATGATTGTAAAACCAATAAATGTTTATTATATATTTGTTATTATATTGCCTTATTTTCAATTCAGTATTCTATATAGGAAACTAATAAACCAATTTTTAGCGATTTCTTTATATACGCTTGCCTAATACAGTGTTTTACTTATAGCTATTTTATTTTTATTGCTTTTATTGTATGGTTTTTCTTGCATTCCGACTTACAGTTTTTAATAGGACTTCAATAAATACCTATTAATCAATCATCGAGGAACATAACACAGCTTTAAGTATTGAAGTCAAACATTAGTAACATTATCAAGAAGGCCATAAACGTATAAAAAAATATTAATATAAGTACACTTAACGTTACATTTAACTCATAAAAAAAACTCCAATGATTTCTATGTGTCTATGAATACACTTTATGTTGAACTGTTAAAATATATAGGTAGTACCTCATATTATGTATGATAAACTGAAAATATAAAAACAACTTTCAATCTCACTCAGTGTTATAGGTAATTAATTCCGATTAAAAACATTTTAATTCTCTTGTCAATAATCCAGGCAGCTTAAGTGGAATTATCGCAGTAATTACTTGTATATTGTGTTATAAATATCAACAGTAGGTACTCGAAATTCTTTACGATAAACATTCCCAAGAATTTAAAATGTAATGTATTCGCATAGGGTTATAATAATTATATTTTATTTGCAGATTAAAAATGTGATTTCACTGTTTTTTGAATGTAGAATGTACCTACATCATTATTTTATATACCATTAGAAACATTTTGACGTAATTTTGTCATATTTTAAATAATTTTTACGAATGTGTAGTAGTGACAGCAGAAAATAAATACAAGTACCTGAAGTATATCATACTACGTACCTATACTGACTACAGTCTACTAGGTATATTATCCTAATTATTAAATTACATTAAGTTGTTCAAATTTATAAATAGACATAACAATTAACAAACATCACAGTATGATCACAGTTAACTAAAAAAGATTGAAAAAAAATTTGAGATAATAATCATTATATATGAGAATAAACTACTAATAAGTTATACTTTTTTTTCGGGGTAACGGCCTTGAAGACCAACCCTCCAAGTATATACTTCTCCATCTATTTCTATCCTCCGCTTCTTCCCTCCATTGCAAACTATCCTCTATTCTTCTTACATCTTTAATAACACAGTCCTCCCATCTTAAGCGTGGTCGACCTAAGGGTCGTTTTAATACTTATAAATTATACTACACAAAAATATTCAAATATTCAATGAACATTATGTTTCTGTGGTTGTACAATTAAACTATTACATACCTATTTATATTGTTTTATAGAAACTTCCAATTTAAAGTTTGTGGTGTTACGTAGATAGTTCACAAATTGTGAAAATAAAAAAAATATGAGGAAACAGGAGGTTATTGTATTGAATAATCTGCATATTTAGTATATTTTTACCACAAAAAATGGCTCTACCCCATTATAGGGGGGAAAATGTTGAACAAATAGTTAGGATATTCATTCTCCTCTATTCTAAATCAATATTTGATTTAATGAATAAATGTCGCATGTGGTTCTCAAAAATTTACCAAATAATTGAGAAAAATTGATAAAAATTCCAAAAAACTTCAACCCACATTAAATTTTGAACTCAGCACCACTAGTATAGTATTTTGACATGCAATATTCTATTAAAATAGATTATTTATAAATAATTAAAAATTTATAACGTTTTCATAGCTGTTTTTAGGTACAAATTTTCTCATATACAAATCTCTAACTGATAAATAAAAATAAAAGTAATTATAAAACAAAAATTATAAGCAATTTAATATTTTATTTTGACACAAATCACAAAACTCCATGCAATTTTTGCAATAGTTCAATATAACTAATATTCATCTGTCCTTGTATAGCTGTATCTCACCCGAACATAGTGCCATAGTGGCATAGTCTTTCTTGACTTAGGAATTTTTTCAATTTAAATAGGTGGATCTATCACTATTCATTTACGATGTTTACACTACTTTTAATCAAAAAATAATGTAAATAGTTGCCTAATAATTTTTAGATCAAATAATAAATGTCTGTCTTTATGTAATCATGTTTATTCCTAACTCTTAATATAATAATATAAGTATTTATAAATACACTTTGTGATATCTGATATTTACCAACAGATATAAAAATGTTACATAATAGATCGATAATATACACTCGATCACTGTCAGAAATGTCTGGCCAATATTTACTACACATTAATGTTCCAGTAAGGAGCAGTAAGGAAACATCGAAAATATCTGTTATTGAATAGATTATAGAATAAAAAATATTCCAAGTTATCTGGGGTAAAGTAAATGAAAATATACTATTTTAGTAAAATTGATTGTGACTTCTAAAATATATGTGAAATAAATTGATTTGTCCATTTCGTTCAACCTTTAAAATGTATTTATTTATTTAACTATAAATTATATCAGTAAGAACTTTAAGCCCATTGAATTGAAGTATTTGTTCAATGATTAAATGAAAAAGATCAATAGCAAATATTAGTAGAATTGTAGAAGTAGTTTATTGCATTCTTTCAACAAACATATATCTTGTTCTTAATAAAAAAATAAATGAGTTAAAACGTTTTTCTTTCCAACATTCATACTATGAACGTTCAATTAATGAACTCTACATTTTATATAGATCACTTTATATATGTATTTTCTACAACTGATTTTCCCATACTTAGCAAATTTTGCCTAGAAGTTAGAAAGTTGCATACCCTCGATTTTGGATAGAAAATTATTTGAAAATGTTTTAAAGATGGCTTAGTTTCTTTATTTGTGTGTATGCCCTTTCTATTTTCTAAAAACTTTCTGGTAGGGCCAACACCACAATTGAACTTAGGGGCCTACAAATTCTAAATCCGGCCCTGAATACAATTATATTTAATATAATATATAATATTACATTTCTTATAATATTGTAATATAGAATAATATTATATAATTTTTAAAATTAGTAGGCACTCTATAAATACTTAGGTACTGAATACCGATACATAAAAACCTGTAAGCAATTGCTTTAAATATAATTATTAAGTTAAAACATAACTTACGTTATGAGCTTATGAGTTTATGACACAATATGTTTTAAATTATTCGAGAACTATTTATTGATGTTAATCAGTAAATTATAATCTCACCGTTTAAATATTATCCCTGTTTGATTATTTTATACAATGCTAGAGTTAATTGAACGTCTAGAACTAGTATCTTTGAATATTTAAAAGCAATATATTCTGTAAGAAAATTTAGTGAATAACTATTTTAAAAGTGATTATAAAAATATGAGATAGTCAAGACTTTCGAAATAATTTAAGTATATTTTAATTAATATCGAGCTATAATATAAAGTTTGATAATTTAAGTTACCAAAAATATTAAATGCATTCTAAAAATAACTCCATTTATCCATTATAATATATTTTAGAAATTTACAAAATTGTAATTAATTTGAGTATTTATTTCTTTCGTGTATAATTAAACGTGTTGAATATTACACTAATAACTTTTCAAATGAATCGAAATAAGATACAAAATAATTAATTTGATCAACTACCTATATCTAATTAATATGAGTATAAAAATATTATGTAGTTAAAATCTTTCACTATAATTACAGTTAAGAATCCTTTAATTTTTTTTCTTTTTTCTTTATTTTAGAACTTCCAGTTATAACTATGAATAATGATAGTTCAACAATAAAAATAATAAAATTTCACAGTTAATAGATACATAAAATATAAACACAACCATTAATTAATCATAATGATATAATAGGTAGTAATGACGATGATAGGTTGTAACAGATAAGAATGGAAACACGATTATTGTATGATTTAGTAACAATCAATTAAGAAAAGTTAATGCCTTGAATTGTATAATTGTTAATTAAATTAATCAAATACCTAACTACCTATTTCCCTTTTATAATTTCTCTTTATCGGTCTTACATTGTCCTTTATATATATATATATATATATATATATATATATATATTTATTCGATTGCGAATTTGATCAAAGTATCGGCATATATTTATCCTATGTACTTTAATATAATATTTTTATATATGAAATTATTACTTTATATTATCTTTACTTGGGGTCTTAACCGTTGCCCGTTTTTCATAAAATGTTTTATTCTTTTGTATGTGTTAAATATTACTATGTCATTTTTACTTTCTTAAATGTTATAAAACAATTAAAAATAAATTGCATTCATTTTTCCCCTCAAGAAATTGTAATGAGTATTTTGAATAATCACCATTCGTGCATAATTTTAAAATGTTATCTTACAAATAGCTTACAGTCTTAACGTTCATGGTTATAGTTTCTTATCACGATCAATTGTACTTATAACATTGGTATGTGATTATTTAGTTATTATGTGATATAATACCCATGGCCTACTGTCCCCTATTATAAATATTATACAGTAGTGTGTCTTATATAATATTATATAGGTAATTAAAACATTATTTCATGTTGCAACTTACAACTATACTAATTTAAAATGGTATACTGGTGAACACATACAAAAACGTATCCAAAAATATTTTTACCAGGACTCTTAAACCTTGGACTCCTTTTGTTCGAGTATATTTATAAATTTAATAACATTTGCTAATTCATCTGTGACCAACTCGATCGTCATTATTAACGCGTGGGATGAAGAGTAAGAAAAGCGTCAAATAAAGTGATGGCATAGACATTTAAAGTTATTAACTTACTATACACTAACTTAGTAACGGAGGTAACTTATTATAATTTAATTTAAGATTATGAACACTTATAATTTCGATGATGACTCAGGTACTCAAACTAATTTTTAATTTTAGTATGCACTAAAAAATCCGTTTTTCAAGTGCACATTTTATTCTTGTAGATATATTATATAATCTAATAAATTATCTAGAATTAACCGGAATGAGGCTCACATTTTACATGTAAATATTCTTAAAATCTTATAGTGCATTTAACTGAAATGAAGTAGTAATTAACTCAATTTAGGTACTTAGTACAATTAATGCAATATTAATAGCGTATAACATAATGCAATATTTAACAAAAAATATAATATTGTATTTTCTTATTAAAAAAAAAAAGACTCAGTAACTTATAATTTCATCACTATTATTGTAAAATGTGATTTTCTGTGAATCATTAATGTACCAGTTAGTGAGTATAAGATACCTATTACTAAAGTAATGTCATACTAGATAAAACTGCTCAATATACTTTTGCATAGTAATATATTATGTATAAATATATATTATTATTTTGTTAGGACGTGAGTACCCCATTAATTGAAGTATTACCCTGTTATGAACTTATCTAATATCTTAATATATATATTATGTTACATATATATTTACAATCGCATGAACTGTTAATATACTTAGTATACTTATTATTCACAAATCACTTAAGATAAAAGTAACAATTATAGATGAATCAAATCTGGAAATGGTGGTTTAAATGTGAAGAAAAGCTCATCATCAGCATTTTTTTTTTTAAAAAATTCCTTTCTAAGTTTGCTTATACCTACCTATGTAATTATACGATCCTCGGTCATTTTTATTTTTTTTTTTTTGTACTTAACTGTATCCATTTTTGCAATATTTTGTTAGTATACAAGTTTTCTATCTGATTATTCTATTCCAGAATTTAATGTTATTTAGTATTATACTTATACTATATGGTATACTATTTAACCAATATAAGAACAATACCCAAATGGCCAAATGTATTTGAATAATACCTATGGAAAAAGAATGTAGAAAGTTGCAAAAAAAAATCGGAAAAAAAAATACTGAAGAAATATACTGTGTAATTTTGTTAAGAAGTTTAACAATAAATAATAATATCGAGTATAAATGTATATTGGCATGTTATTATACTTTTAATTATATCGTAAAAATAGTTAAAACTCATAATTCATAGGTATCAAATTGATATACTAATGTAACTTTCAAATAAAAATTGTTATGAGATTCATACATGAATTCATACATACATTTTTTTTATTGTAAAATATTAAAAACTTAAATGCGTCGTATGAAATTGCGTCAGCGTGAATTATTGGAGTGTTTGGCACTCATCACTTTTTGCAGCAGCAAAGATCCGTTTAACGACGTCACTATTTTGTAAATTAAAAAAATCCTTAGATTTTTTCTCAAAAATAAATACCTGTAGATAAGTTATTACTTATTAAACATGGTATATCAATTACTATAAAAGCAAGTAAGTACAAGGGGAATGTTTGAAATGTAATACTTTACTACACCCGCATTCATTATTATTCATTTTATGAATAAAATAAATTAATAAAACCATTATTGATTTTGGAATAGTTGTATATAGTAGTACCTATTAATAGACCTATACGTGGTAAACTTATATAGCAAAAAGAGTTGTCTTAAGAAATTGTTATTTGTTAAGTATATTTATTAAAGTTTCAGTACAACTGTTTTTTTTTTATTTTATTTTTTTAACATACTATAATATGGGTCGGAAAAATAGCTATTAAACACAAAGCCAATAGGTATATATAAAAAAGGAACCGGATGGGCCTCGCTCTGCTGTACAGTTGGGGATGGAGTGCACCTCGTTCATAGGATCGGTCATTACAATGGCTTTGTTAAATTTGAATGCAATGATAGGTATCATTGTATACGAACAACGATTCTATAATATGTTGGTCTAAAATGGGTATATAATAATATAGTATATTATATTTAAATTGAAATATAATGCAATAGTATGAAATTTCGTAAAAATTTGTAAATTAGTAAGTTAGTAATAGTAGCTGGTCCACACAACAGGTGATGTGCTTGGCCAACATTGGTCTTTGCTCCTACATGGCTACATGTAAATATTTACCAGTGCCCACTCCAGTCTTCATTGTCTTGTACTAGTATATAATTGTCATGGAAATTGCTTATTTTTCCACAGTCCCACACGAGTTCTATAGTTGATTAAAGTTATAATTATATTAAAGAATAAGTTCATTGCATATTTGTTCGTACGGCCAGTCATCACTAATATTATAATAAATGACAAGGCCATCGGCCATCTTTATAATTTATGTAATGACAAATAGGGCATTTGCACTGGGCTCATCAACTATAGATCATCAAAATCAGTTGTTTATACATGGTATACTTTTTTATTATTATTTGGGAGGGATAAAATGTTGTCTGATTATCCATTAATAATGACAAGATAAAAAGTTATAATTAACATTAAGCTGATATTGTACATTGTTTAAAATTTAAACAATACAATTTTATTTTATGATTAAACTACTCATAAGACCAAAATAATACACCCCATTATTTTAAAAATATATTCAATTAACTTAATTGAAAACATTGTAAATTGTATTGGGTTCACATGAATTGGTAAATCAGGGCCTATATTTTGTACACCTACATAAAATAAGATATAATAATATTAATATCTACATGACTACATCTGTGTTTTAATGTTGTTGATTATTAATTAATTAAATTTTTGGTATTATATATCTTATCTTGTTTTCCGATCATTTGACATTTCAAAATGCAAGGCTATATTCGATTTTTTCAAAAACAATAAGATAAGAGTTATTTTTATAAAATTTTTATTTGGAACATAAAAATATTTTTAAAATTCAAACGTATACACCAGAATTTGATTATATTCATTATCTAAAAAAATACTTATCGACTTATAGCAATGGGTATTGAGTATTATGGTCTCATGCCCTCATGGCCCATAGGACATTGTATACTTGGTTATTAAGTTATTTAGATTTATAAACGATCAAACGAACCATTCACGATGAGGTTAAAATGAAATAGCATATTAGCATACTTGAGACTAGTCTGACTAGAGTTCATTATATTCTGCATTCCTGCAAAAGTACTCCATGTCAAAAAAATAAATAAAAATAAAAACCGCTTCGATAACCAAAAATATGTTTAACTAAGTAGTTTATTATTATTAAAAAATTATAATAGGCAAGTACCTAGCGTTAAAATTGTGAAAAAACATTCCGATACTTGAAATCGTATGTAAATCGATTTGAAAATATTCATAACACAGTACACACAGAAGAGTCGGAGCGAGGACGTATCCTCTATTTGCGTTCGCCCAAAATGGAGTTCAGTGCGCTCGGACGACACGGAACAACAAAATAATTTGATTTTTGATGTTTAAAAATAATTGATCTTTCGGTACAACAATATTATCGTCACGTTCAGACCGCCTCTATGCGCGCGCTCTCACGTTGCTCTAGCCAAACATCCCCACCCAGCGGCCGCCGGGGGCCGACTGCGACGTGCGAGTGCCACGCCGCGTCTACGTGGTCGCTCGAGGCGTAGACGACGACGCCGTTTCCCGGTATGCACGCCAGGGGCCGCCCGCTGCCGTCGACCCGTCATACCCCGCCGGCCGAACCCGTCTCACAACCGTACGTCCACTGTAACCGATGACACAGCCGTGACGTCACGTGGTGGTGACGGCGGCGGTAGCGGCAGCAGCTTGGAACGCGGGGTCGTAACGTGCGTTCTATGCACTACAGTATAGTACGCGGCGTACGAGCGCGGTTTTCGCATCAATTTCGTTCCAGCCGCTTATCGCAACGGTCGTTGTTCGTCGCTCATTGACGCATATCGCACGTTTCAACAAAAACTGAATTTCTGTTTGATAAAAATTTATTAAAACAATCCGTTACGATATTATCAGTGCTGTACGTACCGGTGTACGAGTATTTAATACCACTTTGCTGATTTGCACGTTTCAACGTCGCTACGGTGCATTTCCGTTCGTCAGCCGTAATTTCGCGCAGACAGCACATTTCCGTGGTTCCCCTTGTAGCAGTGGAAGTAATTATTATTATTATTATTATTGTAGCTGATTATCGCGTGTCACGGCGCACGACAATCGTCACTGACGAAACTCTTGCGTTATTGGAATCGGCCGTCGCGAGGGGGAAAAATATTGGCAGAAAAAAAATTAAAAGATTTTGCCCGTCGTTTGATGTTCGACGGCCAGCGGTTAGTGTCCAACATTTCGTCCGTCCGGCGGATGAACATCGTCAAAACCAAGAACTTCTTCGTCTCCGTTGCCGTCCACTTGTACAAAGTGGTCGCCGGCAAAATGGGCGTAAACAGTGCTGAGAAACAGGTACGTTGATCAGTAAACAGTAGTTCACCGCGTTCGCCACCACTTGCGCTACCATCCCCTGTGGAAACGTTTTCTCCGGAGATTGACGCGCGGCAAATGTTGAGAACCTTTGGCTCGTGCTACGGACCGCGCCGCCGCCGTAATCACTCTATGATAAATTCAGCGGCGGTCGCGGTTCAGTGGATTCTGGCCATCCCGGTGCGTGGGTGACGACTTCGCTCATTGCCGCTGTTTCGCGCGCGTTACCTTCCCCTGCCCGAGGCTTTTATACATGACCTAGTGATGTCGCAACGTAGCACCAGTATAAGTGCTCTGTTAATACCTACCGATTGTGGGGCTGCATGACGAACGCTTACCCGCCAAATTGTTTTGGGTTGGGGGTGGGTGTCGGTTAAGGTTCCAATCAATTTGACTGCGCGAATGTAGGCTCGGCTCGCGAACGATGAACATCGTACATTATTATTATTATGATAATCGAGTGCGTGAAAGTCGCGAAACGTTCGTCGTCATCGGCGTGAGGCGTCTATGGTAGATATGACCTATTTACCGCTGAAAATCCCGACTCTACTGTATGTATGTGTATCACGTACCTCTAGGCAGTAGTTGGTCGATAGGACGCGTATATAGACCATAGTCTATAGTTATTATCGCGATGTTTAAACTTTACGGGTGTGCTGACATCAATATTGTGTGATTTTATAGTTTAAAATGTATCCTATTATAACGTGCGTTAAAAATATGTATGTACATTCTAAATGGTAATAACAGTTGTAACTCTATCGCACCTTTTTTTTGAATAATCAGATTAACCCCAGTAATCACGTCGCCAATGCGGATTTAATAACGTCACTGTTTTTCGATTGTTGATCATTGGAAATTACCGTCTTTATCGGCCGCGTACAGAAGGTCGTAAGAAATTGCCGAGTGAGTATAAAACTGCTGCTATTCGCTATAAATCAAATTGTTACGACGACCTCGTAAAATAATGTAAGCGGACTGACGTTATTGACGATTTGTGGTTGTTTTTTACTTTTTTGGCTAATCGATTTCGTCCCAGGTGGACAAAATTTTTGTCCATTTGAAAACTGTTTTTCATTGTTTCACATCATTGTAAATATGCAGTTGTCAGTTATAGTATTTTCGAAGTGTAGTGTTTCAATAAAGTATATAATAGGTATATATGTTGAGATACTTGTTGGCACACCCTCGTTATTACGTCTGGCAGGTCTTGATTTAACTATTTAAGTATTATTAAACACTGATCGTGTAAGGCCATTGTTGTAGAGCTCTTTTCAACTTTTTTCTAGGTCAACGTAAATGACTTCCGATTGTGTGAAAATTAGTCTTATGACAATTTTAATTCAGTATTGTCGTTCACACTTTACGGGATAAACATTTTGGATTTGATGTACAATAAGTTTTTTTCATAGTAGGTATATTGTATAATTATCTTAATAATTTTTTATATTATGTACTCGTCAGTCGTGTAGGCCATTTGATGACACATGTGTTTTCGTGCACTTACTCCGGTTTTTATTGACAGTAACATTGATTAATATAATTATTATATTAATAACAATTGAATCTGTTATTGATATTGTTAAACTCCCCATTATTTATACATACATACCTAGTCGTAAAGAATGGTTGCAAACTATAAAATGTGATATCGACTCATAAAAAGTTACATATTGATTATTTACCATGTTTATAATGTGCGTATAAAATTAATTTTGAATACATTATTCAATGTGTTTACTAGTTATACGATAAAATATAATATTGTTTTCTTCGCGAAACAAATTACAACTATTTTAATTTTTAATTACAATAATTAACTATATAACCATGGGTTAGAAACATCGTTTTAATAATTAAAGAAACTGTGATCTATAAGTTGTAATTTTATTAGGTATATGAATTAAAACCATAATGCAGCTATAACTAATTTTTTTCGAGTATTTTATAATTTATACATATTGTGTGTACCTAACCATAAGTGATGGATTTTTAATTATTTCATAGTTGATTTGGTGTTTTGATGAAGAAATCATCCAGTCCGCCAGTAATGGTACTTCGGCGTGGATTTTGGATTTGGTAGTCTTAACTATTTTTTATTAGGTAGATCCCTAGGCCAACTTACTTAAATAAATAATAATAGTAATAGCAATTGAAAATAGTATTTAATTAAGAATTTACTAACTCGCAGTATCTATTTATTTTTTTGAGCTTTTAAAAAATTCAGATACCCCACCCCAGTTATGCAAAGAACATTAATTTATTGTTAATTACTTGTTTATAATTTTGAAATGTAAAAAGTGTGATTTTGAAAAGCATTAAAAATATTTTGAATAACTTGAATTTTAATTACATTCAAATCTTATAATTTTTTGCATCATGAATTATTAAAGTTAAAGTTGCATTAAATAATCAAATTTCAAATTCAGTTAAATAATTTATTTATTTAAATAGATTAAACTAAAAAATATTCAATATATAAAGTAATCTAACTGTGTAACGATTTTCTTTAGAAAGTTGAAAAGCTCCAACGATGATAATATAAAAATTACTGTATGGTCTTTTATTAACTTATGAATGAATTTTTTTAATGATTCCTTAATATATGAATGCTTTTGTACTTGGGTTGGGTACAATACTTAATTTTTTTTGCATGTAAAATAAATATGGGTTTAATATTATTAGTTCTACTAGTTCACAGAAAAAATCATTATATTCTAAGAAATATTTAAAATTTTACTCGATGATTCGGATGATTGATATATGATTACAGAAATATTTTATTTATAGTTCAACGATAAAATAAGGTGTATCTAATGATAAAATATATAGGAAACATTCTATAAAAATATTAAAAAATAAAATCAAGACCCGTACTAAGAGGAATATGGTTGTATTTATTATCATATTATAATATAATAGAGAAGTTGAATGATTAACTATCAATTATTTCGTCTGTTCGTGTAAGTCAATGTAATCAATAAATTAAAGTCACATAAAACTGACGTTGACGGGATTAACATAATATTAGTTCATTGAACATTTTGCATATTTTAAAACTTACCCCGATATTTACTTTGTGAACTTACGTTTTTAACTCTTCCGTTAATATTAATTTAAAACTACCATAATCGCGTATTCCAAAAGTCTTAATTTTGAACAGATATTTATTCTGAGTTAATAATTTTTAATAAGTATAATAAACCATTGGTTATAACTTATAAACTTACAAAAATGACTTAACCGTATAATATGCATTCATACATATAGGTACTTATCAGTTATCAATTGATCACAAATCAAAAAAATGTCTCTAAATTGTAATATTTTATCATCGTACGGATATAAATTATGTTCTAGCAATACTAATTTTTCCGTACGTTTTGTTTGTTACATTACGTTTTAGCATAATTATTATATTTAGCAATTCCATTCTGAAAATAAACGTATATAAATGTTGATTTTAAGCATATTCTAATTTGATATTACAAGAGTTTGATTTATGTGCGTTTTAGCTTCTATTATTGTTGATACATTTATCATTCGATATATAATTAGACATATGTATTTTCTTTATTAAATATTTATTCTCCTTTAAAAATAATCGATGTCTAAATATAATAATTATATATTATTCGATATATAATTAGACATATGTATTTTCTTTATTAAATATTTATTCTCCTTTAAAAATAGTCGATGTCTAAAACTCATGGTTTTCTAACAAAAATTCAGAATTTTAGATTTATTGAATTCTATTATTTAACTATTGAATTTATTATTCTATTGAAAATTATAAATAATATAATCATAAGAATTTTATTTTAATGTATTGACGATTGCATCATGATCAAACAAGGTACTTAAATAGTAGTTGGTTATAATTTAAATATAAAATTTCTTTATTGTAAATACATTTTATAATTATTAGAGATCATATGAATTATAAAAACTTATATTTTTCAAGAGGAATTAAATTATTAGATTTCATATAGAGCTTGAAATTTAAAAAAAATATAAAAAATTGAAAGTTTTAACATAGGTCTCCGTTCTGAGTCCTGATAATACTTGTTTTGTTAAAAATAATATGTAAAACTAAAATTGTTCTAAATATTTTCTTAACTATCAATTAAATAATTCAAAGAATAACAAGTAAGAATTTAATCCTTTAAATGTTTGTAAACAAAAACATTTTAAAATTTGGCCATTGGCTTAAAAAATGAATAAACATACTAATAATATGTACTTTTGGGATTAATTCAAAATTAAAATTTGGAAATATCCCAAAACTACTTGCATGTATCTACTCATTAAAATTTACATTAATTTTGGCTTTTATAAATGATAAGGAGTTGATTATTAAAAAGTAGATGAAATATTGCATAATACCTAACGGAATATTTGATTTCATGATTTTTACGTCATATTGTGATGAAATTAATAATTTATTGTTATCATACTCATTTAAACGTAAACTCGCATAAAATATAATATTTTGATAGATTTTTAATACATAATGTATTAAAATATATGATCAATGAAAGATTATTAAATACAACTATATGTAATATCGTTTTTTTAATAAAATGAACGAGTAAACATTTTACTATAAACACATAGCCTGTATGTATACTAGTTATATCATATTATTGTGCGTTGGCGTTAGAAACGTACGTAATGTAACGTATATACCAAAACTAAAAGCAAAACAATTTTATATAATGATTTTATGATTACTGATTAGGTATAAATTATTTTACTCCTAAGTCGTTGATGAACACACTGTAAAAATAGCCTTTGAACTATTTTTCTTATCTAAGATTTTTAACCTAAATCATATTATGCATAATTTATCACCTATTTTCAATGTAGTTACAAATATTATTAGAAATGACGAGGATTTTACTTGCTACATTACTCAACGTTTGATACATTTTATTTTTACTTTTATTAGTGTATTACCGGTTTACAGTTCACTTGAAACTAATTACTTATATATCTATATAATTCGATATGTTATTACCTGTAATAATTGACTTAATTTTTAATACATTTTCATTTTTTTTTTTTTTATAATAATAATTACATAGGGTTTGTTATTTTGTTTAGGGTCTTGCGCAGTACAACGATATGTTTGAAATGGCAACTAAACTTTGCCGGGGCTACT
This sequence comes from Chaitophorus viminalis, assembly GCA_025469195.1. Lineage (NCBI taxonomy): Eukaryota > Metazoa > Arthropoda > Insecta > Hemiptera > Aphididae > Chaitophorus > Chaitophorus viminalis. Next base: position 382,267 of record JAIPRK010000072.1, read on the forward strand.
TACAAGGGCCCTGGAAGAAGATAACAGTCAAGGATATAACTGTAAAACGAATTAGGTAACTATTACTATCAAAATATTATATATGTTAATGTATTCCTTTTTTGAAGGATCTCACATTATATTTTTTAATATACATATTCTATATATATATATAGTCTCTATAGATATTTTATATCATATTTTGTAATATTGCTGTGTATCACATATAAATTACCTACGTATCACAATAAAAACTAGATTAAATTAGGATTGAAATCAGGGCAAAACTAATTATCGAATTTTAAAGTGAAAAAGTTATCTATGATCGATTTTCGTTACTTATTGATAAACATCTCAATATTAATGCAAAACATATATATGTTATCATTACTTACATTTCATTGAAAAATCCATCGCCAGATTACATGTAATCCAGTCAGATTAAGTTCATTATATTTTTTTCATTTATATGAATCAATTTTTTTTAAATATAACCTAGAACTCCTCATAGTTTGAACTTTTGAGGAGGTATGTATAAAAAAAATTTGATGCTATACATTTCGCGTCCTATATAGGTTATAATAATATGTGCTCAGTTTAGGTAGTATATGTATAGTTATAGTATAATACAATAATACAATATGTATATTGTACATATTATATATAACTTATATTCAAAATAAATTACAGCTGTTCTACTACTTATTTAGTCTTATGAATTTTGGTTTTAGGCTATTTTGTATTTACTGCAAATGTTTTTCATGATTAAAGTCTATTATTTTGAATATGAAAAAATTGTGATCACGCGAAATATTGGTTCAAAATTTAAATTTTACTAGGTATACAATTATACAAACAAAATCGTTGCTTAGAAACTGCTTAATGGTGTTATATAGTACCTATTAAATTTAACTACGAAGGTCGTGGTGGGTGGTATTTTATTAGGGTTCCGTCCTCTACCACAACCCCATACGTTCGAATCGATTTTAAGAAAACTAAAACCATTTGTTTGAGACGCAATAGGTGGCAGACGCTGCGTCATGACTGTTATGCATTTCTGTGACATGATATTTTTACAGTATAATAATAATTATATTGTTCGTAAAAATTCAAAACGATTGTTGAACATGCAACATATTATTATGTAATTTGCATTGTAAAACGACAGGTGGAAGTGTGTTAATACCATACATTTGGAATGGTTGAATGTTGGTATTGAGTATTAATTATACACGTAATAGTTACATATTTCTAACATTGATACATGCCTTATTAATCATACCGTTATCTATTTTATGATATAATTTTATTGGCGCCATTTTAAAAACACGTGGTACATCACGTGATTAATAGTTTTTAGTTATTGATTATTACTCATTTGTTCATTACATTAGTGTTGTTCCCATATTATATATATATATTATATGCTGTATACTCTCAACATAATTTTGAAAATTCGTCGTGAAAAAATAAAAATAGTAATTTAACAATTTTTAAACCTTGGACTATTTTTATCATAAATGATAAATATATATATATATATATTTTTTTTTATAAATTCAGTTTATTATTATTTTATTTATTTTTTTATTAATATTTTTAAGCATTTCCTCTATAATATTATCACCGTATTAATCATTAAAAAATACTAAATATATTGAAATACTCGTTTGCATATATACTCTCAACGAAATTGATGGGAACATATAACTAATGTTATTAAACAGTAAATCGTTATTCTAAATTATTTTGTACACACCATTGTCGATTTATGCTATAGGTACATACCGTGTAATGTGTGAGTCGGCATTTTGCCCATACTTGAGTAGATTTAATCTGTTTTTATATTTATTTTTATTTATTTTATAAATATGTGTTTATATATCATAATATATAAGACGTTATAGTTATAGATACCTACAGCCTATAATGTTCATAAGTTCTTATAGAATTCCTGTCTTTAAATCCTTCATTTCTTGTAAAAATTGTCCAACCTGGTTTTACGTCTATTAACTAATCATTTACCATACCATTCAAACATGAATTTGCCATATATTTTTGTATTATAAGTATATAAATAATTGCTACCACCTTTATGTGTTAAAGAGTAATCACAAAGTGAGTTGTTTATAACAATTAACAACTAAGGCTTCAAAATTTATAAAAAAAACTAATTTCTAGTGAATTTTATTCTGTCTCTAGAAAAAGTAAAATTGAAATTGAGATTGTTGCATTCTGCTAAGTTATTGTAATTAAGGATGAGTTTTAAAAAGACGCTTAAGTCGCTAAATATGTTTTATTACCTCTATAATATGTCTGTATTGTCATAACCTCATAATGAATTTAAATAAATTTTAAATACTAAATAGTGATATTTAACGAAAATTATTTTATTTATTTTAATATTTGTTAATTTTGTTATTGTATGTGTTTTTCTAACAGTGGTGGATTAAGTAATTGGCTCTATCGGGTGACTTTACTTAAAGGTAATGCTGAACCCCGTGACGTTTTAATGAGGCTATATGGTCAAACACACGGCGAGAATGATATAGAAAATATAATCACAGAGTCTGTTATATTCACGTTACTGTCGGAACGGGGTTTGGGGCCTAAGTTGCATGGAATATTCCCCGGAGGCCGTCTAGAAGAATACATTCCTGTAAGCACGTTCACCTTCAATAACGCATTTTGTAGACTATAATGATTTTTAATCGAACTAGTTTCAATTCATTATGAACTGATAAATTATTTCATCATACAAATGTCACTAAACATTTTTTTTTAAATATAATGACTTCATAAATGTATAGCGCTTTTTAGATTTCTATGTTTTGTAATTTATTTTAATTTATATCTACACAAGCGTTCAATTTTTTTAACCCTTCGATTTTTCGGAGCTTATACGACATAAATACTTCACTAAATTTAAAAATTATTAATTTCATTTAAGTTTTTTGCTAAAAATTATTTCTATCATATAATAATGAATTAATGTACATTAAAAGTGATAAAAGTATAATTTTAGTCAATATAATATAAATTATACTGTATTTGTATTATTAGTCATACATAACATTTTTATCAAAATATTTAATAACTACCTATAAAAATAATAATAATTAATTGAAAAAGATATTTTGTTATGAATATTTCATATACTTTGAGCAAATTATGATAAAAAATTAAAAATACCTTTTTATCCTTTTTTACTTAATCTTTGAATCATTTAATTTAAGTTTTCACTAAGATAAATTTTGGATGATAGGTTTTTCTATGGCCTCTTGCCAATCAGCTGTAGATATAAGTAAGAGATTTTCATTTCAATGTAGGCTCTTTCAAAATGTAGGCCCATTGTTATTGCTTATAAGTAGTATTTATCTTGTGTGTTAAAACGAAAAAATTCTGTTAAAAATGGAAATCCATATTATTATATCTTATATATCAACATAATTAAATGACGTTGACATAACATATGATATCGGCTTTTGGATGTATTGCTATTTTTCCAAAAGTCGAAAATAAATTTCAGACTCAATGGTCAAGTTCATCAGTATACATACTATGATGTTAGTCATAGCTGATCAGTAAGTTAAGCTTTGAGTACATTTAAATGTTAAGCACTGATAGGAATATTTAGTGACATTAACCCTAATATATAAGATTTATTTCATTGATATTTTATGTATTTTTGTCCTAGATTTAGAACAAGTACACAAAATAATAAAACATCCAATACTTCATACAGAAGTGAACTATTGTTAAAAGGCATCGTTTGGAATAAATTAAAGTAATTCATGTATGTTCTGTATCTCTGATAACTTACAGGCTCGGTCATTGAAGTCTGAAGAGTTGAGCGATCCAAAATTAAGCGTTATGATTGCAGAAAAAATGGCTGATTTACATCAGCTTAACATTCCAATTAATAAAGACTCAACATGGTTATGGGATACCATGGATAGATGGTTACAACAGCCGATTAAAGATGCTAACTGGTCAAGGGACAACTTGGAGCTTGATCAAATATTATCTACTAATCTATGCGATGAAGCTAGATGGCTCAAGTAAGCATACATTTTTAATTTAATGAAATGTTACAAATATATTGATCATATTTTAATAATTTTAGAAAACATTTGACTAAACTGAGGTCACCTGTTGTTTTTTGCCACAATGATTTGCAAGAGGGTAATATTCTAATGAAAGAAAATGAAACCTCAGGATGTCGATCATTATGCCTGATTGATTATGAATATTGTGCATACAATTATCGTGGTTTTGATATAGCCAATCATTTTATTGAATGGACATATGATTACACAAATCCTCTGTATCCACATTACTCAGTCAATCGAGAACAATTTCCAACAAAAGACCAACAAGTAAATAATATTATTATATTTTAAAAATAAAAACATTAATAATATTGTTTTTTATTTTAGATTGAGTTTTTAAAGCGATATTGTCAATCCATGGGACATGAAGAATCAGTAGAAATTATACTAAATGAAGTGAAACATTTCATTTTAGCATCCCATTTATTCTGGGGTATATGGAGTATTGTCAATAGTCGAATATCAAAAATTACTTTTGGATATCGGGTAAATATTCTTTTAAATTTAAATTTTACTTTATTTTTCTTGTAATAAAACTCAAGCAAATAAAAATGTATGAATTGGTTTTATTTTAAACCATCAATGTTTTAAATAATAATTTGGTTTTTATGTATTATATTGAGATTATTATTCAGTTGTGTAAAATTATTATTATAATATCAATTTTTTTTTTTTTTTTAGGAATATGCTGTGGAACGGCTCAAATCTTATTTTAAGCTTAAAGATAGTTTGGTTAATAACAAATAGTACATAATGTGGAAATACTCATGAGTACTTAAATAAAGGAATAGGATAATTGTAGACCAAATTGTTTCAATATACTGGTGAAGACTGATTTGTATTTCAAACTTTGGTCCTTAATTTTATTAGTCTGATTTTTTGTCTTTTTCACTAAAAATAAGTTAATAAAACGTTCTTTAACTTACTGTGAGCTTTAATTAATTTTACAAAAGTAACTTTAAAAAATTATAACCTGAGCTTATGTGTTTTTTTCATTTCATATAATTACTTTTATTTACAGGAATATCAATTATTGACTATTAGTAGAGACCAGATTCTTTTCTAATGTTATTATTGTTATTTAAAAGCTATAAAAATAAAAACATAAGGTTTTAAAATCTGGTGCTAATAATATTTTTAATTGATTGTTCTTTAAGTAATAAACTTTGTTTTATGAAAACTTAAAAACAGGAAAAAACTTTATACCTGTGCAATAATAACTATTTAATCACCAATATGTGATTGCTGTACTTAAAGACAAATTGTATAACTATGAGATCCATCCTGTATAGTTTTTATATATTGCTATTGTGTGTCCTATTAGCTGTTATTATGTGTAATTGAAATGTGATTTACTATTTTTATTAATTTCTAGACTTTACAGTATAATTGTGTCTTTATAAGTCTAGACATTTTCAGTTTTATTTTGTTTAGATATATTTTCCTGTAGTATTTATTTGTTAATAGTTGTATTTTGTGATGGATATTACCTCTATTATAAAAGCAAAAGAACCAAATATTATGTTATTAAAAAAAAATATTAATGGCTTTATAAATTATTATTTATAAATATTTAATATGAATTGTATATATTTGTAAACAATTTTAAAAACAATATTTATACATATCAAAGTTATACATTTTATATTTTGTGTTTTACACTTGGCACTGAAAATTATAATATAAATGTAGCAAAAAAAAGTTGTACCACTTTTGTGTTGGGTGATTTATGTTTGAAGATTATTAAATTTGTTTATCTAATAATTTTTTTGCACAAAAATATAATCCTTAGATATACACATTTATATAAAAATATGATGACATTCATTACCCTTATCGGGCTTATCCTATACATACATTGTGTTGATTTATTTTTCTTAAGTAGGACTACCATTCACTGATTTTTGTTAGGTAATTATTAATTTTATTAATTATTTACAGTTGTATTGTTTTTATAGTAATTACGAATTTAAATATTTGTCTTCTATCAAGCAAAAATATCTACAATATTATTATTATTAAATTTAAATGTTTGCTGCCTAATACATATTTTTAATAATACAATTATTTTTTTTATGTATCTTAAGGATTAAATACATATTTACATTATATACTTATACAAGCAATTATAATTTTTGTGTATTAAATTAAATTGAAATTACGTTTGGTTAAGTTGGGTTTTTTTTTTAAATTACTAATGCTAGCGTTTTATTTGTTCCTCGTATAATAATTACCTTTATAATTGGTAACATTTAAACTATTTTATAATTTCTCCATAGCTGAAATTTACTTGCACAACCCAATTATGTAAAAATATGGTTATTTATTTTCTGTTATAAGTACTTATTATATATTGTTTGTTTAATATAAATATCATATTATACTTCATTTTAATTACAATTCATTGTATGGTTTTGAAAACTGTTGTTATTTATTTTTTTTCTAATAAAATATGTTCCTTGGTCCATACATCATGTTCCAGAAGTAGATTTATAAAATTCTTATATATAACAGATATGAATAAGTTTGAATTTTGTGTGTACTTTAGTTTACTTGTAACATATATTTAAAACTGGACACTAGTGTTTGGAAATATTTGTGAGAAGTAATGATTTATTGAAATTTATTTCTGAAACTCAGTAAATGTTAACTCAATATAGAAAATATAAATTTTTATTTTTAATTGTCAATATGTCGACAGATCATGTGTTTCAATGTGTAGAAAATAATTTTTAATGTATGAAATATTAATTAATATGAACGACTGAGTAATGATTATTTAATTCTTTAAATATTAATCATTATAATTTCTTTAAATTACTTGAAAACTGACGTATAATCTAATGATATATGTTAAATTACCAAAAAATTTAAAATGTAATTTATCTAATATACTTAACCTAACCTATTGAATTCATTTTATTGCGAATTATGATAAACCAAAACCACAATAATTGCTTAAAGAGTTGCTTAAAAGATGTATACAGTAAACTAATCTAATAATTAATTACTTCAGTAGAAACTCATATAAAATTTTAAATTTTTACCGAGATGTCGCGCAGTCTTCAATCTGTCATACTCGCATGTAAATTATAATACACACATTTGACATTTCAACATTCATTTAAATATATTTTATATGTAATGTGTCTGTCATGTGTGTACACTATACGTCTATAGGTACACTATGTACTTGCCATAAATGACACAAGCATCAAAGTTCGTTGACTTAAGTTAAGGCAATAAAAAATTATCTATTAATGAATGTAAAAACTATGATGTTTAACCTTTTTATAATAGCATGTTATTAAACATGTTTAGATTTTAAGTAGGTTAGGTACCCCATAAAAAACAATTTTTTTTCAATGATAGTTTTCTAATTTGTAATATTGTATTATTGAGTTCAAAAATAATAATAAAATAATCAGAAATATGTATTGATAGAGAACACATACAGATGTTTTAAATGTTGAATTGTTAAATTGAAAGACCATCTAAAATATTATTCTTACAAATTATTAACTATCAATACTATCATTATACAATTTGTTCAGCAAAACGGGTCATCATATTATCTATTAAAACATTTAATTCAATTCATTTTCATCATCATTTCTGTTTGTTCAGCGACCATTCCTGAATAATGATAAATAATAATTATAAGAATACAAAACTAACTGGATTGCTTGTGATTTGTGAATCATGCGACCTGCTGAAATAATACCGATGATTGTAAGTGTACGAATGTACGATTTATTCAGTTACATGAATCATATTTGAATGGTAAAGAAAAAAAATATAGATAATTGAATCCTGAAGTGATTCAGCTGTGGTTGATGTGGGAAAATTGTAAGACCAGTCATTATATGGTCTAGTACCTACGTAGGTATGGTGTATACGTATACTATTGAAATCAAATGCATTATATTTTGCTCTTGTAAATCGTTGGTCTGTATTTGCGGCTGAGAATTTAAAAACAACTCCCGCTGTTGTAGATGTAGAAGGTACAGATTACATATATGTAATAAATGTATCTTTAAATGTTTTAAGTTAGCGATGGCCGATGGGTTAACTGGAAACAATAAATAATAAACCACAGTAGGTAACTATATTTAGTAAGTGTTGAGTAATTAACTATTAGGTTTAGTCGGTTTGAGTAGGTATAGTTGTTACGCCTTACGTCTACATTTGCTCACATTTTTATCCCGGTATTTTAGGTAGGTACAATATGCATGTCTATTATTGATACTAATTTATTGTCTTATATGATAGGTAAATAGTTGTATTTTAGCGTATAAAATTGTATTTAAATATTTTGTATGTCCTCGCAGTTTACACAACGATGTAATTAATACGCGTGTTACCCGACAGCAGATACAACCTTTTTCGTCAACACGTACTATCGCGGTTATAAATAATTATTTTTCGAATGAATTTTTTTCAAATATTGTATAAACACGATTCACGAACCGTGATTTTTGTTTGTACAGTTGTATCCACCATTATTATATTTTAATATTTATAATAAATAATAATAAATTAATAAATATAGTATACTTCCTACGTGCTATACCGGAGAAAACAATTAGATTGTTCAAGGTGGCATATTTAATCATATTCAATGGAAAAAGGCACTATTACCGTTATTTCCAAAAGGTAGGTATTGGCAACAGCAAGTCATGATGTTATTTGTTATTTAATTCTTATTTATTTATATAACAAAAACAGTCTCAATTAGAATTGTAGCAACTAAAAAATCATTTTATAAACGTCTGCTGTTTGACGAGTTGTTTGATACATGTAGGTATACCTACAGTTTATACACCATCATTTGAACATACCTCGAGAATATTACCAGAATAGGTACCATAATATGGTATTAGGTTATTATTATGTATTTATGTGTAATGTTTTATATTCTTATGTTCTTTCTTAAAAATATAAAATTTGTCGAAATAAAATTACTAAATTATCCTACTATTCTTAAATATAAGACTAAAGACAGGGACAATTTTAAACTTTTTTTGGAATCTAAATGACGGTATAAGTGTATACAGTACCCATATTATAGTATAATATATTGTACGTAGATACTAGTTTAAGAATTCAAAACTAAATTATTTCGTTCTGCGGTGGTTTGATATTAAACAAAATTATGAAAAACATTAATTCAGCCAAATGTTCTTCTATATTAGCAGATGAATCCACTAACATTTCAGTAAAAAAGCAATTAACTTTGTGTGTTCGATATGTTTCTGATACAGAAAAAAATGTTATTAGAAGGTATATGTGCCCGTGCCCGAATTTTAAAATAGGTACCTACATAGAAAATCATAGTTTGTCAGGAAAGGATAGGTAGGCATTGCACCTCTTCCATTTTAAATGGTATATATATCCTCTACTGTAACAGATGTGTGTTAGGTACAAAATTGTATACATTGTTTAATATACCTTGGTTTTTTTTTTATAGATACATCATATATAATATTAAATTTATATCGATCCCAATTAAAATTAGAATTTAGGTATAGTTATTTAATTATAATTACCAATTTCATACTAATTTATTTATGTGCTCATTATAATGTTTTAATCACAGGGATAGGGTTCTTAATTCCCTACTTAGTAGATGACAGTAGCGAATCTGAAGCTCGTTTAAGGAGGGGGCGAATCCGCCGCTGGTAGATGATGCATTCAACTTAGGTAACTTAAAATAACAACTATTACAAAACATAGTATAATTGATAAAAAGAACCCTCCTCATTCAAAATTCCTGAGCATGCCTCTGCCACAGTTTAAATTATGAATAGATGTCTCGATCTCGAACGAATAACTACTATATCAATCTTAGTTAAGTTTTCGAGTTTTCTTCTTTTTTTTAAAATTATTTTAAAAGCGTTTATATAGACGGCAATATTTTAAAGTAGAAAACCGGTAAATGTGCATTATTTTTACATGGCACATTTTACTATAATTATTGAATTGTTTATATATAATTTATGAAACAACTATTAATTTTATAATTCTATATATATTTTATAAATTTATAAATTATAGTAGCACTTGGCAATTATATAGCAAGATCAAGAAGGATGCAAGTATTGCAAGTTGACGCGCTATCTAAAAACTGTTGCCTATAATCAGGCAAACGGACGGTAACAGTTATTATGAATAAACATAACCATGGTATATGTGAATTATTGTTATCTCTACTGTATTTCTTAGTTCATTTTTTCCTGATTACAAGTTGGTTAAATATTATATTTTTTCAACTTCATTTCTTTATTCCTCTTCGTTTTAATTTCTAACAATAAATCTGCCGGATCGCGTTGTCGAGTGTTAAAAAATTGATTCTCTTCCGTCAAACGTAACCATAGGAAGCATTGTCTGACAGCACTGAGACCATAGTGGGCGTGCATGGCGTTAGCCGCTGTACAGACGTCTCCGACCATTGGGACTTCTCCTCAGAATTCTGTAAGTACCCTTGAATATTACTCAATAAATCTCGAACATTTAACACAGTAGTCTACGACCTAATAGGTTTTTCTGAACATTTTTCTTTTAAAATGGCTAAAGTTTAGAAAATTCTATGATTATTAAGTTCAGAAGAAAAATAATATATCAATTTTTATTTTTATGTTAATCTATTGCAGATCATAAATTATTGATTTTAAAGTGTATTACTTAATATATAATGATTTTATATCAGTAAGAACTTTTAATTGAATAAATCTTAATTAATTATTATGTTCAAATTATAATAATATATTCATTAAGTTGTTATGAAACTGATGTTGCCTAACTAAAAATTGTTTTCGATTAGTTAAATATGTTTCGTTAGTCTTTATTTTCTTTTATTTTGTTGTTGTATAGTATTTTGATTGACTATTTTAATAATACTTTGGCAGGTACTTATTTCAATAATTACAAATATAACTTTAAGTATTATTTAGATTTTTCTTATGGAGCTCAATTGTAATTTTATAAAATAAACAATTAATACAGAAAACATAAAATAAAATAATTTCCCATTATATTTAATAAAAAGTTGAAAAATTAATTTAGTAGGTACTTATTACATTTTTACTATAGAAATTAACTTAGAGGATTTATTGGTTTTTACATTTATATACTTAAGTACCATATTGTTGTTAAAGTTGACATATATATAATATTATATGGCGAGTATAACCCATTATACTAGTACAACTTTAGATATGTACACATTGTAGTTTTTATACTTGAATTACTTACTCAAGAATTTTTAATAAATGAAATTTATTATGCTATAATATATGATCTCTATTTGTTTATTGTAGTTAAGTAAGTAATTAGCAAAACTACCTATTTAGTAAGAAAGAAGCTACTTCAGTTGAATCTTTTAATACATATAATGTTGATGTGTAAATAGTAAATACTATGATTGTTTTAGTAAAATTAAAAAATAAAGAGATTTTATTGTGTAACAGGTATGTAATCAAAGTTGACCTAGAATATTTAAATTACTAGAGTTCATTCAGTGTAACTGACTTAGTGTTTATTTTGTTTAATAATTATAAACAAATCATCTGTAATTGTTTTGATATAAATCTTAAAGAAGTGTAGAAAACGAATAGATAATTATAGGTAATTTAGATATACTTCATACTCATATTTTATAAAATATATTAAAGTTTTATATTTTAGTTTGGATTACTTAATGTTCTTGTTATCACATTTTATTTTTAATTTGATTATTAATGAGATATATTATGTATATATACTACATATGAAAATGGTTTTACATTTTATTGTAAACATTAATTATGTTAAATAGTATAAATGTATTAATAATTGTTATAATATATACATTTATAAAAATGTTACTTACATAATATTATTATGAAGATGATGTATCATGATTACTTTTGTGAATGTATTTACATAAAGATGTAAAAAAAAATAATTTTTAATAAACTTATCAAAATGCCCATTTGATAAGTAAATATTACTACGGTCCATTGATTTTTGTCATTTAAGTTATTTGCAATCTATTTTTCCTTATAAATTGACAGTATTGTCATGTATAATATTTTTTGTTGTCATTAAAACCTGATTTTGTTCTAAATAATTGACCCTTCTAATTTTTCCATTAGAAGTGATTATTTCAAATAATTTATTATTTTGAAGGATACAGGAGAAAATTTCATTTCTTAAGTCTATGGATCAATAAAGACTTAGTTGTAATGTTATTTCTTTGATACAAAATTGAGTCATGTCTATGATAAACTTGATTTAAATGTTATTGAGTTATTTTTAATTGGGTGGCATGTAATTTAATGGGTGGTTTAAATAATACAATTATAAATTACATTTATTTTATACAATACATAAGATGTAGGTAAATCATCACTTAGCTGTGTGATAAATGATTATATTTTAAATTTTAAAAATGTTTATCTGTGATATTTTAGTGAATATTACAAATAATAATATTAGTATTGTTTAGTATCTGCTGATTTGCCTTTTTCATAAGATTTATTTATATGAACATTTAAACAACCTATAGTTATTTATGAATAGACAATTATTTGCAACGATAAAATACATATATTTGGTCATATTCTTTTAACACTTTCAAGTTTGAGAGTTTGAGCCTCAAATTTTTTAAGTGTTTAGTTTTAGGCGATGTCGTATTATTTAGTCCTTAATAATTATACCTTTGTATTTAAAACTTACAAGGCATTATGATTTCACAACATTTTTTACGTATAAAAATAGTCCTTGTTTGCGAAGTCTGGATCATATAAATTTTTATATAAGGAGGATAAATCAGATTTATTTTTTTACTTATTATTTTTGAATATAAATAAAATATTTTGTATTGTTTTGCATATGTTTTTCAGCAGATAATAGATGTATATTTTTTATTGAATATTGTTTACTTTGTAAGTGTTTTAGCTTAAAAAGCCTAAATAAAACATATTACTTTACTTTTTATATTTAACATTAAATATTGAAACTAAGAATATTTTCAAAATCTTAATATTTTAATTTTTTCAAACTTAATTTCTAAATTTATGATTTTCATTATTTTGTTTACCAAACACTAGGAAATACTTTATGCCTAAAAAATACGCACGTTAAACACGTGTTCATTGTGTTATGTATGTTAACTGTTAAATATTACGTTTTTTTTTTATTTTACTCAATGTATATATTATTATTCATCATTATTGTTTTTTTCGTTTTATTAAAAATCGATTCATTGTATTTGGCTTCTTTGTTTCCTTCTGGCGGCATCAATGAAGAAAATTTTCCGGATTAAAATCACACGGCAATAATCGTGACTGCGGACGGTTAACGTTGACTAGCAATATTTTGGTACAGACCGTGCTAACGTGGATTTCCTGAACAAATTTGAGAATGAACAAGAAAAAAAATGATCAGTGAAATCAGTGCAATTTGGACGTGATAAATAATAGTACATTAATACCCCTGGGGTCTCGATGTTACGACGAGGAAAAAAAAACGGATCAAGTGCTCTTCTATTATCGGAAGCGATGTGCGGACGAAACATCGTCACATCGACCGCGATATCCGCTTAGCAGCGTCGTCGTTCGGTTCTGAGTTTCTGACAAAGCAAGACGACGCGATGGGGTGGCGCGGTGGCGGTCCAGCGGTCTACGACCCCCTCTTCGCCACACGGTACGCCGGCGTTCGGCAGTCAGTCAGTCAGTCAGTCGTCTGTGTGACTACTGTTGCGTGCGGTTCATGTTGTGCGCGTTTTGGCATTTCTTCCCGAGCACGTGTGGTGGCCGTGCCGACGGATAGTGTGCGCGAATTCCGCAAGGACCGCACGACGTTTAGTGTTAAATAATACAATTATTATTATTATCGTCAATCGCGTCGAAAACGTTGTCCCTGTTTCTTTCTCAACATTCTCAAGGCATTGCCCGAAGTGATTGTTATGAACCCGTCCTCTACAACACGTGTCGTCGTCGACGTCTTTCTGCACCGTCGCCGTCGCAGCAACCGTCTTCGACCGTATTGTTGAACACGCATCTCGACGAGTTGCTGTGTGTTAATATAAATATTACATTATTGTAGCGACGGATTTCGTAATAATTCGAAGTGCGCGCGGCTATCAATCGCAATCGTCGGCTGATGATGCTTTACGTGTTGCCGCCGCAGACTGCCGCGGGTCCGCCGTCGCCGTGGACCACGATTCTATGCGACGACGGTGGCCAGCAAGAGCCGGCGGTGGCCAACGGTGGCCGACTGACGTACAAACGGAACGCCAGCAACAACAGACGCGTCAAGGCGTGGTTGAACGCTGTGCAGAAGAACAATCGTCCGCCGCCTCCCAGAAAACTGGACGCCGTCGCTACGGCCGGTCCTGAGGTACTTAGGTTTTTTTTTCTTATGATATTTTTTTCCATTTTCTCCAGCCACCATCATTGTCGTCCGTTTATTTCGACAATGATGAACCCCCCCCCCATGGACGCACCGAGTCTCCTCGTCACCCGATCGGCTGATTATACGTTTGACCGTATAGCCAACGTATAATTTCTTGTTTTAATACACTGCAAACTGCTTGATGACATCATTATATTATGGTTCCCATGGATACCGGTTTAAAACTTATTTCTATGACTGTTTTGCATCGCGTATTAAATATTTTCTGCTTTCAATAATCATGCTCGTTTCATTTATTTATATAATATGTTTAAATGGTAAAAAAATAAAATTGCTATTTGAACCACGTGCATTTATAACGGTTTTATACCGATCATTTGGTTTCCAAACGAATCGAATAAATCAAAGTCTCTGTCTGCGGTGGATTCACCACAAAAGTGTTATCGAGCTTCTTTATTTAAAACTTTTTTACATCAAAAATTAAAATTAAAATATGTATTCGATTATTGATATTATAGAAAGTACAATTCAAAAACGTTCATGTGATTTTGGTGCATGCAAATATATTTCATGATAATTATAATTTTGTCAGTAAGGATTTTTAATAATTATTTAAATAAATTTACGTATATATTATAGTAGTATATTTAGGCACTCGACATAAAAACTATCTTAACTTAATATACAAACGTAAAAAAATATTATCCATGTAACGTACAACGTATTCAAATGATTTAGCTCACGTTTACAACAATTCGAGATGTTATCTATAGGTATAGTACAAATACAATATGTTATACTTAAATTTGTATTTTTTCCGTTGAAAATTCAAATATGTTTTTAGTATTATTAGTTTATGGAAAATCGTTTTATGAATGGGAATCTAATAAGTATAGATTAAGGTTTTTTCATTCGAGTCTTGTAATATAGTTCATAATTTTTATAATAATTGGTAGGTATTTGTCAAATTTAACTTATTAAGTAGGTACTACAAAAATTTGGTTTTCATGTTCAAATGTACAATAGATTATGGAATCTATAAAGATTAATATTTATAATTAATATAAAAAACTTCATCAGGTTTATTGAAAAAATACCGATTTTTCGAATTTCTGTTTGTTTGATTTATTGAAATCAATATTTGTTTTTTCATTATATTTTAATTAAAATATTAATTAATTTGAAATCATAATTTTAATTCTAGTTTTGAACTTTTATAAAACAATTTTTGTGATTGCTTAGAATTTTATTTTTCTTCATACGTAACTAGTCAATATTTAATAAATAAATTCTTTTTATATAATAAATTATTGTTTATGTATTGCAAATTTATCACTAGAAACTATCTTAATTGAGTTTTGATAGAATCTACGGTTTACGTTTTAAAACAACTATTCCAAGAAAATAACATTAGTATACATTTATTTATAAAAATATGTTACTCAGTGGTTTTTTATTCAGTCGTAAAAAAATATTATTCATCTGATTAATATATAGGTAGATACTCTAGTATACTAACATTCCGTTGAAACAGTCACGAAAGTTCTATGAAGTGTTTTCGCACTTGTCATTTTTAATGTTCGTTTTTTGGTATTGGTAATAGGTACCTATAATTTTCTATTCGTGTTACTTTTTGTTTTTTAAAAGTAAAACTTCGTTAATGGATATTCTAAACCATGGTTATTACTGTTTACTTAGAACTAAGTTACTGTTGTTACTGTTTTTTCTTTTTATTTATTGGAGAGAGAAAGTGATTTTCTATGTATATTTACGTGGGTAATGTTGTCGCAAAAAATGTGTTTAATGTTTCGTCAATAAACCGAGAAGGTACGAAAAACTGAACACTTTCCTTGTTTATAAAATTGATCCCTTTAGTGTGACCTGCAGTTACTTAAATAGAGCGGACAGACGTAACGTGATACATTATATTCATTCATAATGTATCCATTAAAATCTAACTATAATTGATTGCATAACGTCTGTAATCTACCACTATGCAAAAGAGTTCATGAAAATTATGTTAAGGTACATTTTTCAATAATTATTTATTGTTATCTGCTCTTGTTCGTTAACAAATTTTTAAAAGAAATATTTTAGAATAACATTTAATTAAAATACTACGTAAACCATTGTATACCTACTGTACAATATGATTAAATATTATATATAAATACAAATAATTTATTTAACTGTAACATTTTGTAACATAAGTAATATTACCATTTCAATTAAAAATTAATGGTAATTATAATAATAATAATAATATTTACTTGTAATATTACATGTTTATACATTAATTTATGAGGTTGTACATTAATTACCGTTTTGTTCAGTTATATATGTAAACACTAAATAGTATAAACTAATAAATAATAAATAAAACTAACCTGGTAATTATAGATACAGTTAATAAAGAAAGTGCTTATATGATTAAGATAAACTCGTCTCCTATGTTTACAACAACATTAGTTTATTTACTATATCAACAAATTGAATTTGCGACTGGTAACCCAGAACAAGCAATAGATAACGCACTATTTTATGAACTAGTACATTATGTAGTTATTTTTCCATTTAAGTCCTAAATATTACTTTCGTTCCCATATGGGGATAAAATATATGTCTAATACAAATAAAATTATTATGATAGTCAGGAAAGTTAAGTTTATTATTTTTCTTATAGGTATTCTTTTGCTTTTTATAGTTATTTTTAAACCTTCAATATTCATTTCTAACATATTGCGTTGTTCATTGTATAAAACATTAATTTGTAGAAATTAAAATATATATATATATAATATTAGATTTATTAAGGTATTGTAATCCATGATCTCTGTCTATCACATGCGCAACATAGGAATTTAGACGTTTTCTATTTTCAACGTACCGATTGGTTAATAAGTGCAATAAGAAGTTTGAAAACTGATTTGAATTTGTCGTTAAGTCCACTTTAGATCAACTTTCCCACTTTTTTTTTTAAATACTAAAATTAACTTTTGTTACTGATAAAAATATAAAAAAATGGCCTTTTTCCAATGTAGTTTTAAACTTTTGGCGTAATTAATTTCATATGTAATTTTAATCAAGTTAATTATTAACTATCAATCTCTGAAGATTATAGTTTTCTTAATAATACTATAATTTACATTTGAGATGTCATTCCCAAAACGAAAGTAGAAATTTAATTTTGGAATGTTCTTAATCGAATAATTTTTGTTTATTCAGATATCTAATTATACAAATTACCGAATTACTATTTTTCATTATATTCAATGATATTTATTCTTATATCTCACGTATCACTTTCGAAATATGATCACAAAAAATACTTTTTAACATAATAGTATAATATTTTAATATTTGTAGTAATTTTAATTATTTATTATATATTTAACTAACTTCAATAAAAGTGGAGGTTCTATATTAGGCTTACGTTATTTTTATTTTAGTTAGTATTTTATATATTTACTATTTTTATTTTATTTTTTGATATTTATTTTTTTTTAAATTAAATTTCTGTTTTATATTTAAGTTGTATCATAACTTTTACTAGTATGTACCTATCTAATTCATAATTGCACAAACGCGCTGTTGCAAGATTAATAGTCTACCGGAAGTCTATTATTTTGATTTGTCGTCAGTCATTCGAAATTAATTTTAAATCGGTTCTTGGGAATCATTTCAAGCGTGTATTTTATATCATAGATAACTGTTGTCAGCATCTATTCGTGTTTTCTTCGTGGGTCATTGTTTTCCGCGATCGAACAATCAGTTTCCTGACTAACATTTTTGGTAAATTTCGTTGAATAATTTTTAGATTCTTTATCATTGATTGTATTTATCATTCCTATTGTAATACGAGACAGATATACCTGACCATTTGAATAAATAACATAGTAATTTCACAGGAGTAAACGGAACAATTCTATTTTTTAAAAATAACATTGTCATACTGACCACGTATAATATTATTGTACATTTTTGTAAACATATATTAGAGAAACAGCCAAATCTTGCAAAATGTATTTCACTAATAATGCTATAAGTTTTAAATCTACTTGAAAAGTATTTATATAAAAATGTTTTGTTTAAAATTCCCATTAATATTCTAAAAAATGTCAAATAATCAAAATCCCTTAAAAAAATGTAAGAAAGTACTATAATTTATAATATACATCATTTGATAACCTATGCCGTAATAGTTTTTCGAATTTGATAGTAATAATTTAAATTAAATTGTATTATATATAGGTATACAGTATACCTTCATAATATGTATATTGTATACTTTATACTGCTATCATATGCGCTATAGAGATAAAAACATGACTATAGTTATCTATACAAATTAGTATTGGAGGTACGTCTATATTATACGTATTATACGGGAACCTCTGCTTACTCAATTAACTTTAAAACATATTAATAGTCAATCCAATATTTAAATGTTAGGTTTATTTTATTTGTAACAATTTATTTGTATGTACGGAGTAAATAAGACTTACCTACTATTCTATTATTCAAAAATACATTTTTTTTTTTTTAATATAAATATATTAGTTATTTTATTAAAAAAAAAAAATCTAGTTATAATGCAGTATGTGTTTAGACGTTGAGTACAAGGTCTATTTTTGTAATCCATAAGTCATCATTACAATACCTACATAAATATTTCGAATTCCCAGTTTTTAGAGATATATACAATTAATAATGAAATTCTATTGGAAAATATACACTATCCCATAATAATATACACCATTACTGATCATTTATTCAATTCCATAGTCAGCGTGTTGTTACATGGACTCTGGATCATTATTTCCGCATGCTCCGCTGTAGGCGACCCACATCCGTGCTGCTGTCTCCCGTTATTTTTATAGGTGCGATAGGCTTCTGTTATAGTGGTCGATTTGTTATTGTCAGGTGGCCGCCACAATTCACTATATATAATAATATACCCTGTAATATACTATACTTCTCTATTCGTATTATGTTGTATATCATAATGTATGTATAATACATATGTGCGTATATATAATGCACCGCACAAATGCAACGACAACGACACATCATAAAACTAAACGTGTCTGTATACATAATATAGAAATTAAAAATATATTTGAACCATAACTCTTTATCACCCGAAGACCACTATATATTTTAAAGCTGTAAATAAACTAAAAGTAGATTTGTACAAACCTCTGCGTATACGTATAAAAACGTATATTGCTAATATTGCTATATAGTTTTTACTATTACATGGTATTATAGCTTAAAACAATCATAAACTCAATTTTTCAATTCTATTATTCAAATTGAATTGGAATGTTTTAAATTTTTCCATGTATCTATCTCCATCATATTTTATTTTATATACTCATTTATTAGTGTGTTGTTTTAATTTTAAAAGTGCGTGCATATGTAGGTATACTTGATGTGTTATAGTTGATAATTTTATTCTAATTCTTAATTTTTGTTACATATTATAAAGATTATTAATAATTTTTCAACTATACAATACACTATACTTGTGAATTGTGATTGTAAAGTACTATATAGCAACTGTTAATTGTGTATTACTTATTGATTCTTCTATTATAGTAGTGATATTAAAACTGGGATAATTAACTTACACTTACATTTACTAATATGAAATTAATTGACAGAATATACCTTTTTTTAATCAAATTCTTTATTTAAACACAAATTTAATATCTGTAAACGGTAGTATAATCATTTTTTTTGAATAAGTAAGTATTCATATTTGTCGATTTTGATTGCAACAATCGTCGTCGATTTTTTCCATTCGATACCTACTATCGCTGCATCGCCCCGAGAACGGTATTGCCATTTTAAGACATGCCGCCGTCGTACGCGACTGGGACTGTGTTTTTTCGGTCGTCATACGTATTTTATTCACTCTGTATGTATGCTGTGATGTTCGGTTCGTATGTGTATATTTATATTTACACTACGTGTATACACACATCAGGTATTTGAACTTGAAGGTCTTTGAACGATATTTTTTACTCTGTTCGCCAATTACCAATTTGTTCTGTTAGTGTAATACGTTTTTCTATATTCGTTTCATATAACTATATTATATTATTATATTACGACAATAAATCGGGCCGATTAAAAGTATAGGGTTTGTATGTAATTACGTATATCGTTATCTGCATAAAAAAATGTTCCAAATATTAGACAATACCTAACAATTTTTATTACTTAGCGAAATTTTGACATTAAATCTCTACAACATTATGATGATTTTTTAAGACATTCACAGTTGTGTATTCATATTATGTTATTTTATACGACTAATGACTCTACATTTGAGATAAGTTATTTATAAACGCTGGATTTTTATATTATAGCTAAACTTTTTAAGTGTACATAATATAGCAATTGTAAGTTAATTTTAAGTATCAAAAAACTATATTACCAATATTTTTATTTATATTAATAAATATAAATAATAATTATTTGAACCACTGATCGGTAAATCGAATAGTATTTGAAGTACTTCCGAATAAGAAGATCTGTTACCACTATTATTAAATATTAAAACCTTATTATCAGGGCCCGAGATTTACAGCATTTGCTCATTTTTGTGAATTGACTTAAAAATGTAATAGTGTTATGTAAGTGTATGTTATGTTACAACACGTTCAATTTTAAAATTTGAAAGTGCTTTTGCTTTTTTCAATGATTTTTCAAAAAAATGCTTATTTCCAGTTTTTCTAATTGTTTTTGATTTTTTGACCCGTTTTTCTATTTTTTATGATAAATTCATTAACAATAAGGCAAAATATCTCGAAAAAGAAGTTGATTTATTTTATAAAGCAAAGATTTTTTTTATATAAGTAGTTAAAAACTTTTTCTTATCATTTTGTTATAATATTTTCTGTAATTTTAGATTCTGAACGGAGTGTTTAATTCTATTATTTTTAGCACAGTTACAAATTATTTATTGTACCAACTTTATCATGTAAAAAGAAAATTTTTTTTTTAAATTAAATATTTTTGCTTAAATTTAAGTGTTAAATGCTTATTTGAGTGCTTATAATGATGTTTTTAAGCGCTTATTTTAATGATTTTAAGTAGGCACTACAAGTCCCGAGTCCTGCTTGTTATACTTATTTAAAATTGTATTAAATTTATATGTATATATATTACAAAATTAGGTATTTTAGTTTTGCGTTTATATAGGTACGTGGGTTTGTCTGTTGTGTCTTTAAATTGTCTTAGTAACCAATACTGTTGTTATTTTACATAAATAAATAATTTAATATTTGATTGTTTGTTTCAATACAATATTGTTTTATTGACATGATTGCTAATTAAATCATCTGGTATTTCATTTAGCTACTTGAATTTATCATGTGTTACTTAAATTAATTTACCGTTTTAGTAATGTCAATTTAGACTTGTTGTAATTTGATTAGGCAATATGATATTAATTATTATTATTATCATATTCAATTTAAAACTCATTAATCGGTATATTATATTATTATGTATAAATGTAATAGTTATAAATGTATAATGTACTTATATAAAAACAAAGAACTAGGCATGTTCGTAGTATTTCCTTATTTGTTTTTATAAACATAATGATCTGCAGTTAGATTGAAAAACGTTGAGATAAGAGGTATTATTTTAACTTATTTGAGTATATTGAAAAGAGGACAATAAATAAATAAACGCATTGCTGAAATCCCAGGCTTCAGGCTTTATACGTGTTCAGTCTATGCCTAACAAGGTTTTGACATAGTTTAATTTAAATATTAACTTCCTATTTATATATTTAATAAAACGTATCCACCGCAATAATTAATCGAATAATTAAAAGTATTGACAGTGCATATAACTACCCGCAAATTCGAAATTGATACTTTTAGTTTCTTTGGAAAAATGAATATACCTATTTAAAAAAAATGTATATTTTACACAGGGATCTATAATTATTGAGAAGAATATAATTTATGCAAAACGTTAGTCATGCAGAAATCGGAGTTTATTTTAAAAAGTTATTCACTGTGTGTCATCAATTAAATTTATAAATATACTGATACAAACAAAAAAGTAACTTATATAGGGGAGTGACATCGTTTGGCAAGCATATTTTATACATATATAGTTGATAAATAAACATTCGTAGTTCGTACCACCTAGTATCTGTGGTACCAATACTCTATAGGGTTTTTTTTTTAAAACTAATTGTAATTCTCAAGGTAACTAAAAGTTATCCTTTGTGCAGAATACTTTATATTCATACTTGTAAATCACATTATTACCCTTCATACGTTAAACCCTAAAATAGCTCTCGTTCGTGTTAGACGTCGATAAAAATCGAATTAAAGACACCCTTTACAAGGTCAGTTCAACAAAACGTTATTTTATTTCTTTTGAGTATTCCATATTTTAATTCGTATTATCGTGCGTGATTTACGAATTCTAAACGGCGCGCCACAACTATATCAGATGTATCAGATGAATGATTACTCATAATTGTATGCGATCCACTCATAATATGTAATACCCGTACGTGCGTACCTGCAGCTGTGTATTATAGTTCCGTATTAATTATAATTGCCAGGTCGGCAAAAACAATAGTTATGAACGTCAATTACAATGTTTACTCTTATTGTTGTGATACGTGTGCATTTACTTTGCACTCATCTTGTCGCGACGGATCTCTTCTTTCCGTACCTTGCATTTTTATTGTGCGACTGTAAACAAAAAAAAAAAGGCAACACTATATCGATAAGTAATAATTATTGTGTTTAGCCACTGTTAGTACGCGCGCGTCTGTCGAATGCTGCACGAATTCTGCATCGGTGGCGGCACTACACAGTTGCATCACCTCATGCTTTATTACTTAAAACGTGCGCATTTAGAGATCCGTATTGCTACTATGTCGGCAATATTATTATTATTATCATACACACACTGTACGCATAAAGCTCTATTAGCGTGTCGGTTTCGCAACCGCATTTACATATTGCAACCGTTGGCACGTCATACTGTGTTTGTGCTCACCTAAGCTCTACGCTCTAGGAGCACGTTTGCAAAAAACCCTGCACGTTGTTCAAAATCGACAAATTGCTTGCGTGACAAAACTACTGATGTTGTAGTATAAACGACGCAACCTTGCTAGTAGTAGCAGAGTGATACAAACAAGAGTCAAAATTCTGGGCAAAACTCCCTCTTCTATATAGAATAGGGCAATAATATAAATTTAAAATTTATAAATTATAATAATATGTATAATAGATCACGATTTGTTATAGTGTCTATGTCATAAATATTTTATATTATACAGCTGTCGATTATAGTATAAAAATAGGTGAGGGGCTTATTCGGAGATTGAGGGGGTCAAGTTATATACTATAGTGTTTTAGAGTACTGTTTGGATTTTCTCCTCTTAATCACCGGTAACAATGTGAATGCGTATAGGCTTTATAGAATCCCATTGAATCGTCATCACGGTTCGTGACCGTCATTTATAGAGGATACCTGTTAGTCTTCCGCACGACTGAAAAAGCTAGTAGGTATGTAGCAGCAGCTATAAACTACCTATGCAATAGTACGAGTGTACGATCGCCACTGCTGTTTCAATATATATAGTACACACTACACACCAACATCATACTACTCGCAGACCGCAGTGTATATAAATATATGTATGCATTATAATATGTGGTTTACGCCATGTTATACGTATTCTCTTCTCGTCCAAAAAGATCTCCGTCTCGATATCTCATAGGTGGCTGCGTGGCGCAATAAAATCTTCGTTTTTACTATCGTAACTAATGCTTGCGTGTGTCGGTTTTTGTAATCATATTCATCTTTATCGCTGTTTTTGTTGATGTTGTTTTACATCGATTACAATAATATGATTTAATAAAGCAGTTGTTTAGTATTCGGAAATAACATTCTACTATTATATATATATATATATACATTATAATAACTATTAAATAGGTATGTTTTATGTAAATTATAGCGAATTTGAATATAGCTTAACTAGATAGTCGTAACGTATGATATACCATTGATCAAATATACAATTTTATCAATAGATGTACTAACGAGTATTGATAGAATTAATATTGATTTTCTTTAAACTTTGAGTAATATTTTCAAAGTAACACATTATATTTAGAAATAAAAGCACTTAAATAAAAATTAAAAATAAGCCCATTATTTATAGTTACCAATTCAAAATCTATGTTTTCAGTGTGTTAAACAGTAAAGTGCATTACATTAAATTCCGCTGTAAAAATGTAATAATAATATTTAATAATGACATTATAATTGATGAATCTATTATTAATGTTTGAGTTATGATTTACCATATTATATTTTTATTTTATAAAAATTTAATCTAACATTTTGATATCGTATGATACATTCTATGTATTATATTATATACTTGCAATTTTATTATGGTACACTGGTACGTTATAAATGTTATAATCATGTGATTATATCTATATACGAGTATTTTACATTTTTATATAAAATTATAGTTGTCTAATTTTTTATTATTATACTTACACTATTTTTTTGCATATTCAATTAAGTCTTATAAATTCATACTTTTTTTCCTAGATAGGATTATTCATTTATTCATTATGTTTAAATAGTTTAAATGTAAATTAGTTATTTATTAAATAATTATATAAATATTAATAATCTTGTCATTTTCGTGGATTTTCTTTGGTTTTGAATATTGAAATCGTAGTAAATTCGTTGTAAATTCCTATGTACAAAGTACAGTACATTTTATTTAATTTTACTTACAACCTATGTGTAAGAACTTATCGTAATTCGATTGAATTTTGAAGTGTTAACATAGAATTGATCTTTTAAAAAAGTAATTACTAATTTCTTGTTAGTACTAAAAGCTGTAATTTTGTTGATACCAACATTCAACTTGGTGCTTATAACTATTTCTTGATCATAATTATGTATTTTATTTACAACTGCACGTTAAACAACTTAGAGATCACGGGTCAGATGTGGCACGTACCAATGTACCCAGCGACCAGTGAGTGTATTATACTGCTTAATTTTGTCGACATAAGTAACCTTTATTTCGCCTCTCTGTGACCTAGAACCAAGAAAATCGTTTCGAAATCATTTAAAAAACTATAATTTAATTTTTAGTTCTCTATTATTTTTGTTGGTCTGCCACCCTATCTATTGTACCGTGTTTTGTCTCAGTCGTGTAAACCGGGATCGTGACAGTGAAAGTGTCCGCAGCTGTATCGTCGTTATAAGCATATTGCACGTACGTCGCATGTGCATCTTCTACCCGCCAAATTTAATTTGCAAATTCACGTTACAATTATAAAAATATATTATCTTTATTGAAATCACTGTACTACTATACTGTCTATACTGTAACCTTACCCAAGAATAGAAGTATACAAAGTATACATGTCAGTTTTTTCACTTAGTTTAGCATTTGTTATCATTTTAATTTTGTTATTGATATTTAATAGTTGAAATGTTTAATAGTCATAAATCGTTTATATTTATAATATTTACTAATACTAATTTACTCTACAATTTACTAATGTATTATAACTTATAAAGTCATAACCTATAAGTAACACTTATGTCAAAAGATTGCACTTAAAAATATATTCTCAATTTTTTTGAAACAATTTAAATTAATATATGTATTAATATATTACTATAATTTACTGAGATAGAGATGGATCGATTTATTTTAACTGTGAAAAGCCATATAATATATTGTATTAAAGAGTTTGTTGCTATTACTAATCTCTATAGAGTATGACTATAAAAATCCTCCGTATGGCTTATGTCACTCGACTTTCGTAAAAAATATCTCAAATCATCATGTCATCGTCACTATGAAATTTTTTTTCTCAGCCATTCGTGACATAAATAGTATTTAAATACCAATACAATAAATAATGAAAAAAGTAATGGTAGATGAATAAATCTACATGTATCTATCACACAATATAATTTAGGATAGGTCATTATTACATATATGTATATGTATATATTTTAATATTTATTAAGTACTTATACAAAAATAATAAGTTGATACTATTTTTATTTAAATTTCATTCTCAAATGATTTTTTTTTTTTAAATGTTAGAATTGAATAATTCTCAATTGTGTGTTAATAAAACCATCTATAATTATAATTTATATTGGCAGGATATTTATTAAATTGGTTAACAGTCTTTCAGTACTCCTTATGTGTTGCTTAAAATCATGTTAGTAAAGTTCTAACAATAAAATGAACTTAAAACTACATTTTAGGCCTGTGTATTGTGGTTTAGTTGCCTAGATACGATGCAATACAATTTCCAGCAATAGTAATAATTATTATATTGAACGATGGGGTCCGGTTGTGTACTGTTATAGAAATACTGTCGTTATCGTCTGTAGTACATTGAACTTGGATTATACCTTATACTTGGACACCACGTATAAGGAAATTATAAAAATATAAGTCAGTTTCTTTTCTCCACTGTTACAGAGTTTTTGTATTGAACTAAATTTGCTCTATTTTTAGCTGGAATTTTCATACCGTTTATCATTCTAAATCTAACTTTGAATTTAAGTTCGGCGCTATTACGAAAACGGTAGTTTCTAACTAATAGACTGTATTATTTACCCACAGTGTGGGTCCCACACTTTGTTGTTGGATCTTTTTTTTATCCTATCAAGAATACTAAATATGTGTTTATTTTTTAAATGTATAACATATTATTGTATTATAAAATATTGATTTATCACTACTTAAATTGATATAATGTGATTAATTTTATTTGTTTGCAGTAGTCATTTACCAAATTTGATTCGAAATTAATTTTTTTTACAGGATTCCGGAGCCGGTAGTTCATTAGACGAAGATGAACCCATTAAAACAAATCGCAGGTAAGAATATATTAGATGTGATTTGTATGTGAGGGACAATACGTTATTTCAGATGTTTATAGTTTTATACACAAATGTGTACGTATATAGTATGTTCGAGTGGAGTTTTGCCAAAATTTTTGGCTGACAAATGTTCGCATAATACGACCAACGGTTATAAAACCTCTATAATGTAGAAGTGTGTGTGTGTGTGTATGTGATAAGTATTTGCTACAGTTTCATCGATTTTCTAAACAACTCAAGGATATTGCAGCCTACGCCTTGCACCAAAAATAAATCCTATACTTTCTCCCAAAACTGCTGTTACTACGCTGTCATTACTATAGCAAACAAATTTAGAACGGAACTAATCGTGGTCGTTTTTTCCTGACAATAGTGCTTTTTTCTTCTTAAGACCTTGAATGCGTTGCAATGAAATCTCTATTGTATTATAAATTTATAACAGATTTTCCTTATCATTAGTTAAGATGTAGTTATAATTTAAGGATAAATACGGGTTTCCCCGAGCGTAAATCTACTTTATTTACCTTTATCAGAGGTTCCCAACCAGGGTGCCGCGAAATTATTTGAAATATATTTTTATAAGAAAAAACGATTTCACGAAAAATTTGTGAATAATAAAACAGACTATAATATAAAATCAAATAATAAATAAATAAATAATAATTAAAAATAAAAATATATACAATGTAATATGTGCATGTATAATATACATTGTATATAGTATTATAGTATATAGCTATATACACATTACTACTTTTGTTTCTTTAGTTTATACTCATGCACTGATTAATAAAACCGAAGTAGTCTATAAACTATATAGTATAGAGTATAGGGCCTAGGGTGCCTCCGGATTTTAGAAAATAACTAAAGGTTGGGAACCTCTGACCTATATTATCACTCTTCTAGCTCTTAATGTCTCCAAAATTTGTAGCGTTTTAGAATATGGCCACCATATTTGGTATACCAAACTCAATACTGTTTGAATGAATTATCGTTGTCTCGTCGTAACTTCTGCCCCATGATTACTTTCATCCGCTCCACATTAAGCTTCCTTTGTATTCTATCATCCTTAGAATTGATGCTGACTATTACTTCATTTCATCGTCTCTTTGCTTAATGGTTCTGTAGAGTCTACAATGAACACGATCTCGAGCTACTTTTTTCAATATTTTCTCTTATTTCCTCTTGTTCTACTAGAAGTCAATCTCTATTTCACTTAATTTTTTTTCTTACCTCTCTACTTCCTATGACCATAACCACACTTTTTGTTAAAAATAATGACACATATCTTTAATTATGCAGTATTTTAAACACTTAAATGTAATATTTCTACTTCTTATATAAACATCTTATATTTAGCTGAACGTCATTGTATATTTAAAATTTATGGTATATCTAAATCAAATAATAATACAAATTAAGAATATTAAAATTTGTTAATAAATTTCAAAAATAATCTATATTATTCTTATTAAATAATCATTAAAATTTTATTCTTTAAAATTTGTGTGAATTTATTAAAAAGTATTAATCTATTTATTATTTTAATTTTAAAAATTAACGAAATTGTATTAAGAAAATTCGTTGCATGTTTTCTTTACTACACTATAATATATGCATTAATTAAAATTAATAGCCAAGAGGAATCGAAGAAATATATATATAATTACATAACTGGTATACATACAACCTTGGCCGCAGACCCGTTGGGGTTGTATAATATTTATATATAGTATTATAGTGTCCGCCGTCAGATTGTACATTACTTTTTTTTTGTGACGAAAATTTACTATTTATTTTTTCTTTGTATTCGCATATACTAAAAATACGTTTGATTTTCATTAATATCTGCACTGTTACAAAAATTCTGCTGTGATAGATGAAATAACATTGTACGCAATACTTGGTTTCTACTAAATAAATACATAAACTATCTACCCAATGGTTATTACACACTGCATTTCTTAATATTTATTACTTTCTTCTATGGGATAATGTGTTTAATTTTCATTTTATAATCTGTTATTTTTATATTTTATACTTTTGTCCATCTCAATTTGTGACATTTTCATATTTAACAGTGTATATATAATAGATACATACAATATATTAATGTTCATTTATATTTACTGGTATCTTTTATATATAAGAATAAATAATTTTTAAATATCATACGGTAGTATTTAAATCATGTTAATATTCTTTTATGAATATATTATTAAAAAACACTTGAATTTATATTAATTTTTAACTTGAATATGTTAGTCATTCATTATATTATAACACACTACCGTAAAGTAATGATTTTCCATTCAATAATTGTTTTGACATATCTGCAATTTATCTTATGTATCATATATATTCAAAACAAGTCTCTTTGACCTAATAATGCAAAAAAAAGTGTACTTACTAGTTACTACCTACAAGTTTTTTTTTTATTTCGTTATTTATATATTTGCCGTTTTAATCGTATAATTTGTGCTGTGTCGAGACGACAATAACGTGTAAATGGTTCGTTTGAAACCACGTCCTTGGTTGATCCAAGGTCTAATATAGTTTAGGTCTAAAGAGCAATAGCGAAGGTGATGCAACAGTGGGTACTTGATCAGGATAACCGATTTCAAAAAATGTCCATTGTGAAACCATCACAGACACATGATGTTAAAATATATCCACGAGTCCTAATAAACATATTAGACAAACTTGCGAGCAAACATACGAAAACTGTTCCCTATTTTATAGTAGTCTTTAATTACTATACAATATTGTTTCAATAGCTCATATTATATTTTTTTTTATAATTCTTAAGCTTCGTTGTCAGGGAAAAAGATGATCGAAGATATTCGAAGAAGTCTGCGTGTTTTAGTACTAATATATTATAAATGCATGGTTCGTGATGGTGATCTATTAAATATACTTGTTAACTGTTTAGTAAAGTTATTTTTATTATATATATTTATAATATATATACGTATTATACCTGTTGAATCATTTTATTGATCACGCATAGAAAATGGTAGAAAATTCATGTTTAAAACATTATTAAATCATCTTTTAATTTATTTCTTGTATGGTATCGGCTTACAATCTAACAATTTCAATTGTTTTTGATAATCAATTCAGAAATGTAGGATAATAAATCTACTATTATTACTCGTATAGTTTTTAGTATTATCTAATGGTTATACTAAAAACAATTTATACTTATATATAGTTCTATCGTTATATGTAATTAATACCTTCTCTTTGCATCAAGTTAAAATTTTATAATTGTAATGAAATATCACAATTAATACCTTCAGTCAGTATCAATTAAAATCGCAGGATGAGATTGCTAGATCGGATTTAATTCCACGGTAGGGTATTAAAGGGACGGGTAATATGGCTTTATTTGTATTTTAAATTTGAAACCATTGTAATATTGCTTTCGAAAAAAAAAACAATTCTGAGTGAAATAGATCCGGTGA
Organism: Chaitophorus viminalis; assembly: GCA_025469195.1. Lineage (NCBI taxonomy): Eukaryota > Metazoa > Arthropoda > Insecta > Hemiptera > Aphididae > Chaitophorus > Chaitophorus viminalis. Next base: position 413,162 of record JAIPRK010000072.1, read on the forward strand.
ATCAGTTTATATTTTTAAAAATTAATAAACACATACCTAAATGTAATATAAAAGTACCATAATTTAAGTATATATTAATGTATTATGATGTAAAATAAAAACTTTTTTTAGATCCTGAACGGAGTGAATCTATTGATTTTACAATGATGTGTGTTTTTTTTTCTTTTTTTGTGTCTGTCATCAAGTTTTAGGGCAGTAAAAATACTTCGATTTTCTTAAACAGCAACTTTTCTGAAAGGAAAGTGAATGTACATGGTAATTAGGCAAGTCAAAAATACAACTTTTTTAATACTTTATGAAAACATCGAAAAAACGATAAAAAAATTACGAAAAAACGGGAAATTTTACGCAGATTCACGTTTTTACAAAAAATATTTTTTTAAAATGTTCTTACTTAAAAACGAAAGACCGCAACAACTTGAAATTTTCACCAAATCATAATATTGATGTTTTCTATACATGTTAAAGTTTTCAAAGTATTTTGACATATTTTGACTTATTTATAGACAATTTAAATTTTCGATTTTTTTAAAAAAAAATTTTTAAACATCTATAAAATTTAATTGGCTGGCCAAAAACTCTCGAAAATTTAATGCAAAGTTTGTAATAAGCTTAACTTATCGTAATTAAAATATATCGGAGATCGTTTCACTCAAATTTTTTTTTATAAGCTCATAAAGTTCAAATTTGTATAAAATGTGTCAAAATCACGATAATTTGCAAGTTATTTTGTAGATAAAAATTCATAAAATTTTTTCTGTTCATACTTCAGGTTCAAAATTTTAACACTAGGTTATCCATAAGCTACACTTTAAAAATCTTTAAAAAATTTCTACCGGACCAAAAGGAAAAAATTTTATGACCGTTTGAAATTTGAATTTTTACGAAATTGCTTTATAATTCAATTTACATATAAAATACTATATTATTATATATACACATTTTAGACAAACATTGACTCCGTTCAGAATGGTTATTCGTATACAATGATATCTAGCATTGCATTCAAATTTAACAAATCCATTATAATAATAATGACCTATCCTATAAACGAAGTGCATTCCACCCCCAACTGTACAGCAGAGCAAGGCACATTCGGTTTTTTTCCCTTGCTGTGACAACTATAATAATAAATACCGAGTTTGAATTCCGTATCTGGGTTAAACATTTTTTCAATTATTTTGACAGTTTTTCTCCATTATTTGAAAAATTGACCTCCCAAAGTACAAACTAGACAAAATTTCTTTTGAGAAAACTTAAATGCTTGTATGTATCTGAGCACTCTTTCGTTTTGTCGAAATTGTGTACACAGACAAAAAATAAAAATAAAAACAGCACACATTATGGAAAAACAAATACAGACCTCGTTTCACATACAATTTTATATATTTTTCTTCAACCATTTCTAACAAGTAATAAAGAACTAAAAAATAATATAATACTTAAAACTAATAGTTTGTTTTTTTATCAGTTACATACTTACATGTTTAAGCTATATTTTAGATTTATGATAGTAAATTTTGTTACGTAGGATTGGGTTTGGAAGTTATAACTATAAATTCTCCATTAAAAAATTACTTTCAGCTGGTGGAATAAATAACTATGTATTTAAAACTTTTAAATTGAAAATGTAAAACATGTTTTGAATGGTATACATATTAAATACATATCAACGTTGATATATATACTTGTAGACAACTTAGATTTATGATTTTTAGATCATAAAAAAAGCTTTGTGAACAATATTAATTAACCCTTTATATAAATATGGAATCAAACAGTTTTTGATCACTTAATTTATGACTTTTTTTAAATGGGTCAATGAATAAAATGTTGATACCTAGATTAAATAGATAATTTAACTATATGTTACTTATACTTGTAATTCTTATTAAGTCGAACGACTTTTTAAAGAAATAGTTTTAAATAGTTGCTACACCTACAAGTTTTAACATTTATTTTCGTCAAGACGAAAAATGTTATCTTAGATTACAGCTGACAATTATTATTGCTTCATAAAATTTGTAGTTCACCCGTTTATCGTTGGAATACTTTTATTTTATGAAAATTAGCTTTTTTATAATATTCTCGTACTTTTCAATTCTGTTTTATTGATAATTTATTCAAACGGCTATTTTTTTTAATAGTGAAGTTGAGTTACTTATATAGAGAGTGCTTCAAGAAATGCTGACTTTAAAATATGTATTTCTATAGATGGATGTATGTATATGTCAGTACTGTTTTGAGTTTTCAAAAGAAAGTGTCCGTAGTTTAATATAATACTCGTATTTATTTTTCAGGGATTTTAAATTTTAGTTAATAGATTTCAGAACTTATAAATAAATAACTTTTTATTCGTAGGTTATTAAGATTTTTCTTTTTTAGGATAGAGAAAAAGTAAATCTCAAATTTGGCCTAATTTTAACATGGTTATATTTCCGTCATTTAGCTACACGTCAATGAGCGTGATTAATCGGGTCAAACCACTATCAACTATTTCTCAACATAACTTATTTACAAGCTAGTAGCTATTTTAGTTAGAAATGTATTTTACTATTTTTGCTTTAATGTTAAAAATAGTCACGGTGGGTTCATATTATACACGTTGGTTGCGGTGAATCCGGTAGGTTTTTTCGTATCCAGTAGTAATGATTACTTTCTATCGGGAAAATATATTGAATTTCATTTTCTGTAGCCCAAACCCTATGGTGGCAATTGCTTAGCAGAAAATGATTTCATAGTAGGCGTTCGTCGCCAATAGGACTTTCACGTTCCAGGGTTGATCAACAACAATAGCCGATGATAATTGGCGAATTTCACTGTATTTTTATTCCCATTAATATGACTACTGTTTTCTATCAATAGGTATTTTTCATTTTACATTTCTTTATGTAAACGCTTACATATCTCTTTGTAAACGCTTTGGATAGGTAACCAATTGCCATGGTTGCGCAATTAATGGGTAAAACCATCATTCACCGATAAAGTCCTTCCGTCCTACAAACATTGTGCAAATCGGAAAGTCGTATTCGTCTTGCCATTTAAAATAATTGTCAACACAATGTACAGTTTTATACGCTAGATCTTCATCCATTATAATAAAATTATTAGTCGACTTATAAAATGAGAAAAATAAATTTACCCAATATATTATTATAATATAATATATAAATAATTAACATATATATGTATTCAATATGTACACCATTCTGTTATACCAAAATTATGATAAATGATCAGACATGTCTGTAATTTAGGAAAATATAATATTTGTAAAAGAGAGAAAAAATATTTTAAAAATATAATATCAAAGTCATCACTCTAAACACAATAGTCTATAATATAGTATATTTTGGTTTTTGTTATGAGTTATTATACGTGCGTATTTTCCGTTTATAAAATCAACTTATATTAGAGAAAATAATTTGCATATTTGCGTATAATCTATAAAATATACTGGTTGATGTTTAAATTTGAAGTGTATAATATAATTTAAAACATATCATAATACATATATATATATATATAATTATATCTTTTTTGTTTCTAATTTTGTTATTAATGTTATTGATTATATAAATATGCGTATAGTATTTATTTAAATAAATCAAGTCAAATTAGCTGCAATCAAAAAACGTTGATATTTAGTAATTAAAAAAAAAAAAATGCCATTTTCACAAATTCAAATAATTTTAATTAAATTGTCACAGGCTACTCTACTGCTCATAGGACTATCAATATGCATACCACATAATGCGCATTAAAATAATTCAATGGGGATTTTTATTCTAAGACAATGAGGTCATTTTAAAACTTATCCACTTCCTGTAGGGCTATATACACAGCAATATTGCTACGTTGTTGGACGAACGAAACCTACGTGCGACTACTGTGTTCGGTACTACCAAAACAAGCGATGACATAACTCATACAAAAGAATGAAGTAGGTGAATTTGATAATTAGGGAAAACTTCATGTTGTGCAATATGACCTATTGTATATCCGTCTGAACACCATGCGTTGACGCTTGCGACAAAAATTTCTCTTTTCCTCCAAAGAATAAACACCTACTTATACTTAATGTTTATTGTATTATATTTCCAGTTCAGTTTATTACAATCATAGTAAGTTGTAATCATATTGCATATAGTTACCGTTTTCTGTTTAATAATATAACTTTTCGATTTTTAATATTCTAATTATAATTTATAAATCATTGTATAAAATATATATAATATCAACTAACCGTAAATAAAACATAGTCCATATTATATAAAAACAAATGTTATTATCAATCCTGAATCTATTTCTTTAATTGCTTAAAGTTAGTATGGTTTTTTCATATTAGTCATCGTGTGTACAACATAGGTCCATTAATTGAATCTATTTCTTTGAAAATAACATCAATTAAAGCCAGTTACAGGCAACAATAGCGTCCTAAGTTAATTATTATGGTGTTCATTGTTTTTATTTCAATCCTAGTTCATTGACCCTAGTCCATACTACCGCTGCTAGTCATTTGAATATTAAAACTTATAATGTATATTATACATTCAACTTTGTTAACTTGATAAATAAACCAAATGTATCTAGTTGTGACTTATAATTCTAATTTTACTATTATTTTAAACTAATGCAAGGTATTCGTCATTCGAATTCTTCATGAATATTTAATATGTTTAATTAACTTGAATTTCAATGTTTCCAAAAAGGTTTCTTATTTTATCCCAGTTTCATATTCTTCATTTCTTAACCTATTTATATGGTTAACTAAAAAGTGTACAAAATATTATTATGATATAACATACAATTTCTTTGTTCATTAATCAAATAAATCATCTTCAATGTTATGCTTTGTAAGTAGAATTTGTTCTAATTTCAACAATCCAATAGCTCTAAAATCTCTGTATTGCTCATTTGTTCGTTCCATACTAGACTATAATTCTGTCGTTTGGTCTCCTTACACGTCTGGTCCGATCGAAGCTATTGAAGCGATTCAGAATCGTTTTCTAAGGTTTCTTGCATTTAAATGCGGTGTCCATCGCCAGCATCACACTTCTTATTCACCAGTACTAACATTAACCAATTTAGAAACTTTACAAATAAGGAGAATTAAACTTGATTTTTGTTTCACTTATAAGCTATTAAATAATATCACTAACTGTCCTGAGCTACTACAAAAATTTAAATTTCTAGTACCCACTTCCTGTACTAGGAACTCAAATACATTTTATGTGCCATTCCATCGTACTAATTATGCTAAAAATGCCCCCGTTAATAGGTTAATGGGTTATGTTAACAAGTATAATGTTGATTTGTTCTTTTATAATAATATTATATCTTTTAATGTATATCATAATAATAATAATATAAATATTGTTTGGTTATTATCGTAAGTATATTGTATGTAACTTTATATTCTTATCTATCAATTTGTTTTTGTATAACTATAAGATAACGTATACTAACTATATAGTTTTATGTGAACCAACGCGGTCTTTTTCCATTTTTTGTATTTATTGGGCTTAGCCCGATTAAATTTCTTATAAATAAATAAATAAATTAGCTGTCGGCTTGTCACAATACAATATTTTATGAACTGAGTTTCTGACACTCGATTTTCACTATTCATTAATAAAAATAAAACTCGCTTGGATTCTTAAAAAAACTGACAAAAAATTTATTATTATATTAAATTATATGATAATAGTATATATATGTATCAAAGTTTGAACGAAATAAGAAATATATTGATGTTGATTCAACAAGAGCAATTATTATCCAAATCCTACATAAAATGAAAGCGTATATCAATGTATTAAGTTGATCACATTTCCTGATGATAAAAACACTTCATAAGTATGGTATACGTCCGTAGTTCCGTATCTAATGTAATTTTCGATGCAAATGATCTAAATGATTATATTATTTATCAATAGTATATATTTTATAGAATTAGTTTAAAAAAAAAAAATTATTGTGTTTGGTTTTTAATTATTAACTTATTAACCTATTTATAAAATTTGATGAATCACTTGATTGAATAGTGAACACGTTTTTTAATATAGGTATTTGATGAATAATTTTTGATTAATAATCAGAATGTCAGTTTTAAAAAATAATTTAGTTTTAACGTTAAATTTTTTTTATCATAAGATTTCTTTAAAGAACATTTAGTAAAATTTTTTTTTTCTTACAAATATTTTTATTTATTTGGATAGTCTATGTGTAATAATAGTCAAAGAACAATTTCAATGCGTATTAAAACATAGAAGTATTGAAAACATATGGTTAACACTGTTATTTAAGTCTTCAAGTAATCTAATTTTAATTGAAACTAACATTAAATTCTTTAGATTTTTTTCATTTGAATTACCTACCTATTTGAAAATTACACATGAGGAAGCTGTGAATAGTCTCAAGATAAAATAAACAATGTACCTTTTTGATATGAAATATATTACTGGTAATATTTGACATCTTATAATCTACTGATTTAATATACATAATATGTTCGTACTATTATCTGATGTTATCTCTGTATGAGTTGAATATTATAGACTTAAAAATATATGAGTTGAAATGAAGTCGTACAAATGCCAAGAATGTTGTTACTTTAGTCTTGTGATTATATTAATTGTGTAAACTGTGTTATGAATATTTTTTATAATTTATATTTCTAAAATAAAATAGCATCAAGTATACATTTTTAAAATCAAAAAGAGAGCGCAAAAATTAAAGTATCAATAACTTAACATATATGATTGATTTACATTGTTTTTAGCTCTACTAATTCGATGAGTATTAAAAATCGCTAACTGTTAAATAATTAAAGGAAATTTCAATTTTTATTCTTTACCTACTTAACCTAATCAAAAAGTTTTATTTTCATGAAAACCAATTAATTTTAAACTTGTTGGGGTACAATAAAACATTGTATTGTCAATGTAAAAATTTAATCAAATAAATTATAAATTTTGGATTTAAATGTGATAACCTGTAGTCATTAGACGGTTGAACGTGATGTAGAAATATTTATACTTAAGATTAAACTTTTGACTTAAGTTTTTAATTTTGCATTTTTAATGGAAATGTGGTCGAACAGATGTTTAAAAATGTATTAAAAAAATTCAGCCGAGTAATGTCAGACTTATTCAAACATCATGTGTGTAAACGGTTGTTTGGACGTCTGGTATACAATTTTAAATTTTACAAATGTTTGATTTTTGTTTAAAATAAAAATTACTGTTTGTGTATTCGTTTTACCTGAGTTTATTATCTAATTTGATTTTATATAAGTAGTGTAACAATATTATACTCTTACTATATTATCGTGTTCAACCAAGCTTTTCAACCTTAACCTATTAAGTAGTAACGCCAAACCTTGGTGGCCATTTTGATAATTAAAATTAACGTTATAGGTACCATCTTAAGTTTTTTGTTCATGTTTTTATCCTACTACGTTATAACTGGAATTTCGCAAATAAAATATAAATCTTAAAAACAGATTATTCCTTGCACTTGCTATCGTAAATGTATATTACAGAAAGCTCTAAAAAAAATAAAATTTATATAAATGTACCTAAATGTAATTTTATTATGGTTTTAAGTTTATAATTATACCTATGTAATATATTTTGTAATTATATCTAGAAATTTTGAAATACATATTCTTATTCTTCATTTATATAAATATATTTAATATATAATATAAGAAATATAACGAAAATAGAATTATTTCGCATATTTCTCTGCAATTTGATTTTTTTTTTTAATATTATAATATATTATATTCAGTTAAAGTTTTTTAATTTTTTAATTTTTAAATTAGTTTAAAATGTATTAAACAAATTTTTTATTTTCATAACTCAAATCCTCAACCTTTAAATTTTGTTTTAATATTAAAAATGCCATTTTGTGACAAGAATTTTTAGAAAAATGTTGATGCTTAAAACACTAATTAAGGTTTATCCGTTAACTTTCTTCGATTTTTCTGAGTTCGTGAAAAAGTTAACAGTAATATTTTGTGTCGAATAATTTTATCACCATTCATTTAAATAGAACTTCATTTAATTTTGATAAAACGTACACAATAATTATTTTAGTAATCATTTTAATTATTAAATTCAAATTTTCACAAAGTTTAAAAAATCATAATAAATTAATGAGCAACAATTTATATGATATTTGAATACTCGTACAACACATTTTCTAAAAATCTGGTTTACTAAATAGTTATTTTAGATTTTCAAATTTGAGTTCCATAAGTAAAAAACAAATTTAAAATAATGGACGAATAAAAGCTATTGAATTTGTCCAATCATCCTGAAACATCCTGTATACATATATATTTACTATGATTAGTATCTAATTAATGTTTCCAATTGAATAGAAACCGACTCTAATTGCATAGTATTCGATTCGGTTATTTCTGGTATTTATGTAATTTTTCTTTTAATTCAGCCTGACGCAGATAATGGTGTATAGAATGCTTCATAAGTTATAGTCGTATAATTTCCATACATCGAGAGTTTAAAACTAAGGAAATATTTAACTAAGTTGATACGTCCATAATAGAGTCCTTCAGAATTTAAATTTATTTTTTCTCATCCATTGCACATAGCAGCTACAAACTGTCGAATATATGGTACATACAACCGGTTTACCTATAACACTATTGCTACTTGGGTGGAAACAAGTTATGCTATCGGGTTAAGGCCTCGCCAACGCTTACAAATATGCATCGTGGCAATAATATTAGCAATATATATATGAAATTAGTTTATTTTTCTGAGCAATCCGTTATGTTATTGACTGAAGTAAGTTCTTGTAATTATATATAAAATGTTGGCCTGTTTAGTAACGAAAAACAAAAATATACTTACGAAAAATTATACGTTACAGACAGTATTGTGGATTCCGATTTATTGTGAACAGCATTTCTAGTACAATAAACATGTTCTTTTTTTCCTGTATAGATGGAGTTCGTTTAATTTATAAATACCACCTGCTGTGTCTAGTATATACTATATGATGCATCATGGCATGGTATATCAAATACTTGAATACACAACAGACGTTTATGACATTATATATTACTTGTAAAAAGGGTTGATGGAGAGCAAAATATATCGTGGAACTCGAAAAATAAAATGTAAATAGGTACTTTTCTTATAATTTACACATTCCTTTTTTATTCCTGTAAAAAGTGATTAGTCAAAGTAAATTGATTTTGGGGTGATAATTTTATTTTGATCTCAGTTATTTTTATTGTAAAGGTTATAAATGTTGTTGGAAATTGGGTTTACTGAGATAACAGTGCAGTGTACCATTGACACAATAATCACTATTATTCATCAATTATGTTTATCTTCTTTAAACTTCATAATTAGAAAATCTATGCAGAATTTGTATCAATCTTTCATTTTTATTTTAAATCAGTTTGATTTAAATATTCTTCGTCTGTTTTAGTTTTAATTTGTTCTTAAGCATAACACTAAAAAAAATCATATTTTCTTTATTTATTGTTTTTTCTACAGCGTGAACAATTGAAAATTGACTTAGGATAAAAAATAATAGACAAAAATAACAATTGCGTTAGCTATATTTCTCGTTGTATTTTTTTTCATATTTTACTGTGTTTATTTTACAGTTAAAGTCAATGTACAGAATTAATATAGTTATTGAACAAATTATGCTTGTATAATATTTTAAGTTGATTTGAAAATTTAAAAAATAGTCTATTTATTTTTTTATTTATTCATCATTGTATAATATAATGATTGTGTAAAATGTAAGTATTATAATTTATTTTGATGTTGTAATTGACTGTGCCATTTATATGTATATATTTCTCGTATAATCAACAGTTATTATAATATATTATAAAAGAAATATAATATATACATATTTACTCTAATGTATTACGTAACGTATCTGTTGATTTGTTGAGTGTAATAACTGTAATAACTATTTTGATTACTTGTCGGGTTAATAATACCCCATGTTATTATTTTTCTGATATGTTAAAAATTACTTTTACTATGTTAGATTTATATTTTTGACTTTAATATGTATGATTATCATTAAGTAATAATTTTTTCGTTATCACAGTATCGTGTTATTTGATATTTTACCAATAATTGTACTATAGTGGTGTTGGCGTTTTGCTTGTAGATCACACTCTAAAATACCAGCAAAAAAAAAAAAAGGTGAAAGTAATCAGTTTGTCGTTTGTGAAATGACCGTATATATAAAATACCTATGGTATTTTGATTTGATGAATTTGATCGTGTGTTGCGTTCGACGTGTTTGTAGATGTGTCCCGCGGAAGAGACCTGCAGTAATAATATGTAATATGATAGGAACTGCACGCATGGTCTGACAATCAACATGAGCCTGTGCGGATCGAATTTCTTTATGACGATCACTGTTCGTGATCTAAACCCTGTCTATATCGCTGCTTATATACTCACCACGTTATTATCATTACGTTTGTTACGTATTGTGTGCCATAATTTCTTCATCAATCACACACACGTACATATTGAAAAATACTCATATACGTTCAGAACTATTAAACAGGGTGTATTGTAGTTCTTTAAACAAAACGTGTATACGCTCGCTGACGATATTCTGTGCACGGTTTATATGATTGTCGTATAGTGTACAAAGGGATTATATTTAATTATTTTTCGACAACCAAAAATTATTATATTATATTTATATATCTGTTAATTACAATTTCGCATTAAATTTAATTTTTTTAATCTTTTTATGTAGACTTAGTGAGTGTTATTTCGCAAACAAAGGTTCGGCGACTGTACTATGTTCGCCCAAGTCGCACCACCAACAGCAACTACAACCACGACGTAAAAGACACCACCATCATTCGCACCCGCACAGACATCAGTCGTTGTCTGCTCCAGCATCCAGTCGGCAGTCCACGAGCAACGACGAAATGCATACCCGCACGAATGATATACAGGCACATTTGCAGTCCATGTTCCACATACTTAGGCCCGAAGATAGTCTGAATATGGTACGTATATTGCAATTATTTTTAAAGCATAATAATATGTAATGATATAGTGATGTCCGTCGCCTGAGAATTAAGCTTCTAACATTTATATTTTAGTCATCGTATTTAGAAATTATTCTATAAGCATGATGCATGAAGTCATTTTATGTATAATATATTTTTGTCTAAAATCCTTTTACCTCACGATTTAAAACTCGTGTGTTACATTTACAAGGTGATAATCGTTGCTTATTTTTATAACCGTGCACTGTAACAATTTTTAAAGTATCCAAGGCATGCTCTAAAATCATGAAATGCAGACAGTTTTTTTTAATAACTATCATTTTAAAAATTGCTATAATAATTGACTAATATGTTACTTTTATAAATCTATACTTTATGACTTTACGTTTTACGTCTATTCTCGATTTAAGTTTATGTCAATGTATCCACTTATCGTTTTAATATATTATGAAGGTGTAAAATTATTTTAAAAAACGAATTTCTGTTTAACCTTGTATAAAGTTAATATACTATAGTAATAAATAAATAAATTTAGTTTAAAATAATATTTATATAGGAATCAATATTATCATAAGTTAATAAAAATAATAAATATAAACAACGTAAAATACTATATTTTACTTAAATTGAAACTTCAGTAACGATGAGGGTCATCACATTTACTAAAATAATATGATTAACGAATGATCAATCATTAATTTATTTTTATTTTTATGTCGAACCTTGAATGTTAACATTAATATTAGTTTGTATCGAGCTTTTACTTACTAATCATTAATCAATATAATATTCTAATGCTAGTGCCAAAAACTGTTCTAGCAAAATGTCTTCAAATCATATTTAACATATTATTTAATATGGTTTTTTGATAAATCTACCATTAAAAAATTAAATCTATAATACTTTAATAACACTTCTATATTATTTATCTCTAAATGCATGTAAAATGATTAGCTAATTATTTTACTATTTAATTTGCACTTGCTGGAGGCATTCATGACCGTTGGGGTCAAAATCGTATTATTCGATGTGCTCAAGGCTATTCGACTGACTATATAGTCTGCCCCGGATAATTGGTAAATTTCTCACTATTACCACGTAAGTAATCATATGCGTATTACGCCCTGTAGGCCAAGGTACTTTTGGCTTTTCATGTAAACATTGTATCATTAATATGGTTGAAGGTCTATGTAAGAATTTTCTAATCGATGAAAAACAATACATTTTATATGTAAAAAAAAAATCGTAAATCGTGGTTATGTTGACTTCCAAACGTAAAGATTTATAAATTGAAATATGGTATGTATCTATGCATAACGTTAAATCTTATATAAAGACAATTTAAGATGGTCGATGACTGCATCACATATTATTAGCATTACATCCACTCATCATATAATATGCATAATGACATAAAGCTCTTTAGTTTGCACTGTTGATTCTTGAACAATGCATGAAACATTCTTAGGGTGTGCCCACGTGGATTTCTAATGGTGCATAAACGATATCTAACTTATACTCGAACAAATATAAATGGGTGGATGCATTATAATTAACAATCAAATTCACTTTCACTGATACAAGGCCAAGGTTGTTTTAAAACTAAATTAAACTAAGTTAATACTCTATAACTTTGACCCCGAACTTTAAGAGTTAATAATTCATATAAATAGTATATACCTAATTAATGCATAATGTAAACATTGTAAACTGTGAATTTTCAAATATTTTTCTTGGTTTATAATAAAACATAATTTTTTAAGAAAATAAATTTTAGACGTCTCACTACGTACTTATACAATTTATTGTAAATTATCGGTACAAAAATTAGTAACTACAATTATTTTATGCTTATTCTATGGCAGCTATAGGATTAAATTCTTATCCATAATCTATCATAAAAAATTATCAATCTTATAAGTTATGATTATTTATTTTTCTGGTATTTAAACTTGAAAATTAATACTTTATATTTATATTTTAGATTTTGTATTAGAAATTTTTCAACCCTATTTCTAGTTTTATACGAAAAAAATGTACTTGTACTAAGTACCTATAAACTACTTTTTTTGAAACTCAAAATAATCTTTTGATTTTTAAATGTATGGTCAAAGGGGATAAAACAAATCATTCTGTACAAAACAATTAATCTATATATATATATATATATATGTATGTATGTATAATATATATTGTTATTTATTTAATTACGATTGGTTTTTATAACACTTGAGGTTAATAGTACAAAAAATATTAAATTGAACTTGCTACTTATATAAAAAATTAACAAATTAGGTATATTATATTTTGGAATGTATAGCTTAATTTGTTTTTGTAACTTATTTTAGTTATTTCATATGATAATAATTTATTGATAAAAAGTGCCATAAATGCATGTTAAAAAAGTAATGATTTCTTAGTTATTGATTATATTAAATAACTAACGAAATTGATAAAAACATGCATACCTATATACGCACTTCACATTGGTTCTACAGTATAGAATATAATATACATATTATATCTATTATACGTATCATTCTTCTGTTAGTTTAGGAGTATGTTTTTAATAAATTATAGTCAGTTATAAACCATTATATATTAAATTATATCTAGAAATATAGTTCCTAAACTTGTCGAAAACTTGATTTTAATCTAATTAAAGTAAATAAAGCACAGCGATCTATATTTTGAATAAATTATTTTTACTAGTGATTTTCACAATTATGTCTATTTTAAAATATCTCGTTAATGGTTTTGTAATTATATAGCCGTCGGAGTAACTTATGTGTTGATCTGAAGGGAAAATTTAAATCATAATATTGACGACCGATTTCGCTCGGTTAATAATGGCGTGTTTTCACTTCTTAACACCTTATAGCCTTGGGTGATCTGGCGGGACTATGTAATTTTTTGTTTGTCACTTTACATCCGGTATAATCATATTATACATTTATAAATGTATATTGTATCAATAATCAATATACATATGATCAGAAAAAATTATTATTTATCATGGTACAAAGTTCAATTCAAATGTGTTAACACTATGATTGCATAATATACAAGTAATATTTTTAAAATATATTATTGATACACCAATACAAAATCTGAATGTATCAACAATAATAACTATCAAAATACCATTTTAATACAAAAGCACAAAAATAACATATTTTAATCATAATCATACTACAAACTAAATACTCTTATTTTAATGTTAAATAATTTTTTTTCAGGCAGTAAAGCTGGAAAGTGTACATTCCGGACGTACCAGATATTTAGTTGTAGTCTCATGTATAAATGGAAATAGTCAAGAAGAATCCTGTCTCTTGGGTCTAGACTGTAACCAGAGAACTACTATTGGATTAGTGCTTAGACTTCTTGCAGATACCACAATTACACTGGATGGAGATGGGTAAATAAATGGTTCACAAAAATTAATAGTGTATAATTATCGTCAATTAGCCATAATACAGGGTGATTACTGGTAAGTTACCACAAAAACTCAGTTGTTCATTATTTTTTTTTATTCTCCCCTGAGTATTGTCTGTAGCGATACAAACTTTTTTTAGATTTTGAACGGAGTGATGGAATCTATTGATTTTACAATGATGTGTGTTTTTTTTCTTTTTTTGTGTCTGTCATCAAGTTTTGGGGCAGTAAAAATGCTTCGATTTTCTTAAACAGCAACTTTTCTGAAAGGAAAGTGAATGTACATGGTAATTAGGCAAGTCAAAAATACAACTTTTTTAATACTTTATGAAAAGATCGAAAAAAACGATAAAAAAAAATTACGAAAAACACGGGAAATTTTACGCAAATTCACGTTTTTACAAAAAATATTTTTTTAAAATGCTCTTACTTAAAAACGAAAGACCGCAACAACTTAAAATTTTCACCAAATCTTTATGTTGGCATTCTCTATACATGTTTAAGTTTTCAAAGTATTTTGACATATTTTGACTTATTTATAGACAATTTCAATTTTCGATTTTTGTAAGTTTTTTTTTTTTTTAAAATATCTATAAAATTTATTTGGCTGTCCAAAAACTTTTGAAACTGTATTAAAAGACTAATTATAAGTTATACTAATTGTAACTAAAAAATATCGGAGATGGTTTCACTCAAATTTTTTTTATAAGCTCATAAAGTTCAAATTTGTATAAAATGTGTCAAAATCACGATAATTTGCAAGTTATTTTGTAGATAAAAATTCATAAAATTTTTTCTGTTCATACTTCAGGTTCAAAATTTTAACACTAGGTGGTTATCCATAAGCTACTCTTTAAAAATCTTTAAAAAATTTCTATCGGACCAAAAGGAAAAAATTTTATGACCGTTTGAAATTTGAATTTTTACGAAATTGCTTTATAATTCATTTTACATATAAAATACTATATTATTATAAATACACATTTTAGACAAACATATTAACTCCGTTCAGAATGGTTATTCGTATACAATGATATCTAGCATTGCATTCAAATTTAATAAATCCATTGTAATAATGACCTATCCTATAAACGAAGTGCATTCCACCCCCAACTGTACAGCAGAGCGAGGCACATCCGTTTTTTCAAATGGGAATAATATCTTTTTCAATGTGGGATTATTTTTCTGTAAATTTTGATGCACCAAAATCAAAATTCGAGTTTTTTACTATTTTAATTTTAGTATTAAGGAAATATTCCTTTAATACATAAAATTGTGATTTAATTTTTCAGTACTATTTGCTGCTGATTTAAGATTGAAAATTTAATACAAGCACTAATTGTGTAATGATAACAATATTAACATGTACCAATATTATCATAATTTTTATAATAAGTTATAATATCATACCTATATGTATGCGTCGAATCGGATAGTTATATCTATATATATATATATATGACAGTTATATCTGCTATCTGCAAAAACCTATCTTTGAGCGGTATTTATCAATAATACTTATATATATATACTATAGATTTTAGAATATATTTAGTATATTTTAAAATCTATGTTAGTACGCGTACTTACCTAGTTCCATATTATTTTATATCTGCGTAATGTTGAATCTACATAAGTAAAGCTCATCAGATACCTATTAATTTAACACCTTCACTAACAGTTTTAAATTTGAATAATTCTAAAAGTACTTGTCCGAAGTTAGACTACGTTACATCAAAAGTTCCATAAAAATTAACTGAATATTATTTCGCGTATAAAATATGGGATACTCTTTAGAAAAAATGAAGTTTGTATCGCTACAGGACATACTTAGGTTGGCATTAAAAAAAAAAACTGTGGAAAACGTAGTTTATAAGGTAACTCAATTATTGCAAAAAAAAATTTCAAATTTAAGCATTTTTACAATCAAATAAGTGAGTGAGTTTGCTTAAAAATCACTCTGTATATCATAATATGGCATATCTAGACTTAGTTCAAAATAAATATCTGATTTTTCCGGAGAGAAGGACACTTGAAAAATATTGCGAGAAAATATTAAGGATGGTGTTTAGTCTTATATTCATATACACTATACTTATAAATCGAAATATTTTATTAATTTTAAATTTAGTACATAATTTTTAACAAAAATTATATTAAAATTTTTCCTATAAGGGTTTAACCACACCCCCTACAACCGTCAGTACCAGTGATTGTTAAAAAATGAAATAAAAATTGTTTACGATTTGTGAATTAAATTTATTTTTATCACGTAAAATAAACGATGGTTTCAACATCGCCCCTGTTATACGAATGAAAATCACTTTTTGAAAATGACTTCCATCTCTATAGCTTATCTTATAAATAACAATATTGTTCCTAGGCAGCTTTCTCATTCTCTCTCATCTATTCAATAATTATTTTATTTTTTAGTGGATTCAGTGTTAGCGTATGCAGCCGACAACATATTTTTAAACCTGTCTCGGTGCAAGCTATGTGGTAAGTTTAAATTTGATTAAATATAATTTCACTGACATGTTATGACTTATTGCGATAAAAAAAAAAAAAAAAATCCAATAACTTTATAAAAACGTATATAATTTGTGTAAATTATACCAAACACAATTTTTATAATATGCTTATAATAATTAGAAATAATTAACAAAGAATACAATAAATCTAAATAAATAATCTACTTCTATCTCGATTAAATTACTTATATCAATAATCCAAAAATAGTTTTAAAGAAATTTGTATGTGTTTGTTTAATTTGATTAATATTACCTATAGCCTTGTGGTCAATCATTTCACAAGATATTATGCAGTAGACCGATAACAGCATAATGCATTGTTTTATCATATATAACTACGTTTTTTTTTACTATATGCACTTATAAGCATATTTATATATTTTACGAAACGCAAATTCACTGAGCCGTATGCTTAAAATTCCGAATTTCAAATTATTTATGCCAGCTGAGTCCTAAAACGTTTCGCTCTGTGTACTGCCGTTGTTCATAGAGCAGCGTCGTAGGTAGTGACTCAGCGTGACATGGTTCCCAAATGGAATGTTTATGTAATTCAGCCGTGTGACCACTTATATTATTTTGAAATTACTATTTTGATAACAAAACGGAAAATTACTTAGGTTTAGATTTTATGTTTGTGTTTTAAGTTGTTGTACATTAATATAAAACACTGCCAAACTGAACTGTCTTCAAAAATATATAGAATAAATAAAATACATAGGACAATTTAAATTTATATTTAAATCATATACAATTTATGAGAAACTGACAAACTGATAGATTATTGTTAAATAATTTGTATTGTATTCAAAATATATCAATACTACTAAACAGAATAAAATAAAAATTAATATAGACCAGTGGTTCTAAACCTTTTTTGATTCATGTCACTTTTAGCCACTAGAATCAAACACTACGTCACCCTATCATCAAATAATGAACGCTTTATAAATATTAAAAATATTCTTTTATTAAGAAAAAAAAAAAATAGCACACAAAAAAATAATATGTATACACTTTATATCAGTTGGATCACATTTGTATTTGGAGGCAATAACATTATTTAATTCAAAAAAATTAATTATTATCTTACTTTTTTTCTCTTTCCCCTGAAACATTTAAACAATTTTCTATTTATTTATAATAAAATACAATTATGCTAAATTAACTAATTATGAAAAAATCCTTAAATATTATAGAATTCTTGTGTTCTTATGGGTTTATAATATCCGTTGGATAATGGATTTATGAATATACTGGTATACTTGTTTAAAACGTTAATACATAGTTACAAATAATACAATGGTTTAATTGATAAATTGACCAATTTTGTGAAACTGATTAGTTATAAATTTATAATGCTCTATATTTCATAATTTATTTCTGATAGCGAGAAATAGTTCGTAAAACTATTATATTAATTTTAGATTCTTATCTAAATAATTAAAATTCTTTGAGGAAATAACTTTCGGGGTAGGTATTAAAAAATGCATGTATAATTTATTATTTCTATTAGTTAAATCAATACAATTATTTTAAACATTTGGTGGCCGGTGGGTCACTAATGTTTTAAAATTTGGAAGCAGTGTTAAATTACATCAGTCGGATAGCTACATTACTATAGTGTTACCAAATGTTTAGTACTCATACATTGATTAGAGTCAGAACATTAGTCTCTCCAAATGATTAAGATTTAGTTATGATAATCATGTATTAAACATTAAATTGCGTTCCGAAAATTAAAATAATGTTATAGCTGTATTTTAAAATATAACATTTCAATTATTTTTAATAAAATAGTTTTTCGACTCTTTTAAAATGTTTCTTTAGACAAATTTGGATTTTTTACCTAGTTTGAATAATCTTTTAATCTATTCATTTACGATTTGGCCAAATTAATATTCAATCTAGAAAATTGACGTTATTCTTAAAAATAGTCAATGTGTTAAAAATAAATGTATACATTTGTTATAACTGCTGTGTTTCATTCTGAAATATTAAAAAAAAGTATGAATTACAATTCTATCTAGTCTAGTATTTATAAAACAGAATAAAAATGTTTTTAAAATTGCATCAGTGTCCTATTTTTATCTAAAAACTAGTAGTTAGTTTTAACTGAGAGATTAATTATTAAATATATTTATTAAATATCAGCAATATCTGATAGTCTTTTGAAAATGTAAATTGTCCTACAAAAGTAAATTGCATGTATAATATCCAAAATACTGTTACTATGTTTTTATATATTTCATGATAACAATACGTAAGTATTATCGGTGTTTTAAAATATTTTCTTTGGTTTAATGTATTACATTATACATTATTGAGTAATATGTCAAACGAAAAATTGTTTTCTCACGTGTTTATCAATACTTTTATTTTTTTTCTTATGCAATAATTCAAATACGTTCAACACTAAATCACTTTTTCTCAAGCCATTAGAAGTAGATTATTACACCAACATGAAAAATAATTAGGGAAGTACAAATAATGGGGCCTATGTTGCAACGTACGTCGTATGTTTAAAAAACTAATGATACCTATCAATTCTATCGTTTTGTTATATCAGTAAAAGAGTAGATTTACTATTCATAAAGTACAATGTTTGTTTAAATAACCATAATATTATTTCACTAGTTAATATTAAATATTGTATTTTTATAAAAATTCTTATTATATTTTATACTTTTATTATAAAACTTAAAAATATCATGATTTATTTTTTAACTCTTATCTTTTATGTATGATATATTAGTCCAACCTTTATATTTATAGGTAATGAACTTATATAAAAATCAACTTGCATCGTATAACGTTTTCAATATTTGTTGTTTTTTTGTATTATTGTAGAACAATATTCTGTAATTCCGTAAATATAAATTGATTTGTCTGGTCCGTATAAAAAATATATTACGTTGTTGTTCTTAATGAATGGATCATGTACAAATGTGTTTCCGACCATTGTGTTTACACTATGTTATGTAGATAATATTATATTTTACCAGGAATAAATCCATAGGCCGTTTACTCTATTTGAAATGTTTCTAAGTCATTGACAATATTATACGTAATGTAATCACTAATCATGCAATTTGAGTAATAAAAATTATAATTTCCAATTAAGTCAAATCACATTATTTTATACACTGAAAGTTGTTAAAAATAGAACAGCCTGAACTATGCTTAAATTTTTTTTACTCCAAAATTCCAATACTTTTTGTCTGATCTATTTTTTACGGAAGGCTTTGACAACTGTGGTCATGAACCCTCCATGTAGGTTTTTTGGGTTATAGATTATAGTCTATTATAATTATAGTTTCAAGTTAGAGCCGTTAGACTCGTTAGAGGAACTATGAATTAAACACGTGGGTTCGTAGGCATCAATTCAATAATTATATGCAAAAATATTATCATTATATTTTTATGAATTATCCATTACCTATGTGCAAAATATCAGTGGCTCTCAGTTACGACGTAATGTTTAAAAAGTATATATATATTTATTTATTTATTTATTTATTTTTATATTATTTACTTAATATTACATACACATCATACACGTTGTTTTATTTATTTAATTATCTTTGTTTAATTAATGTTTTGATTAATTCTTATAGTTACATTTAAATTTTTTTCAATGCATGTAATAATTTTTTCTTATTATGAATATGGTCTTAAACAAATAAATAAATTAGTTATTTGGTAAATAACTAAACATATTTTATTTGAAATTAAAAATATTAAAACAATAATAATGTTAAATGTGTATACTTATTATTAATTTATACTCGTATAGTGGCATTGATATAGAATTATCTTCCTTGACTTTAACAAAACATTCAATTTCTACAATAATCGTGGACATAGGTTATATTCACTGCTTCTATGTTACTTATCAAATAGGTTATTTCAATATGTGTTCATTGCGGCGGTTAAAAAAAATAAATAAATCATAAGCATTATCTATTTGACTATTTGTGTTGAATAAGTAATTTAAGATGCGCAGAACCGACAATACAGTCGTTATTTCTTATATGGTATGTAACATACGTAATTCCATCTCTTCAATAATAATAATACTAATGTTGTTATAGTAACAATAACAACATCAGTAATAAGTAATAATAATAACTAATAATGATGAAAAATGTTATTTCGACATAATACTATGGTTATAGGGCCGTTAGGGGTCCTGAATTAAATCCATTTATAGACGTCACAGGCACGTCCTTCGACTGTAATACTCTTGATTGACAAGTGTTGATTACATTTTTTTAGATCACTCATAGAAATATAATTAGATTTATATCTCATGTATTTATTCATATCTATTCATTTATTATAATGATACATATAGGAATATCAATAATTAAATGATAACATTTTATTATTATAAAAATAATAAAAAATGCAATAGATCGTGACAGAGATATCTAATTAAAATGAAAGTACTATATTATAATATACTACTATAGAAGTTATATTTTAAATTTCTCCCGTATCCATTACCCGTTTATAATCAAATCAACTGCTGGTGTCATGAGGATCATGCAGTTTTCTACTGTATTATAGCGCCACGTAGTAAAAGCCAGATATAATAGTATCAATGCTAACACAATGGATAGCGTGACGTGTGAAAATAATACGTAATATTTTTGTACAGTTTAATAAAGTTTAAATGTTTTTATGGCTTGTGCAAGTGCAATAGCAAACTTATAACTTATAAGCACATATCTTCGAATTAAAAAAGTCAATTTTAAACCTGATAGATTTTATGAATTTTAACAAACAAACATTTATTGTTATCCAAAGTCTAAACATCTAAATGTTAATATAGTATAGTATAGTATAGTATAGACTCGTACAGTCTCAATAGTTTCGACTGACAATCATTTTATTTGTACTTTATGTTTTATTTAATCCGAAGTTAAACATTATTGATTTTACCAGTGTCATATTACCTATATCACAGCACAGTAAATTTTGTGTCATAAAAAATCATTGTTTCGAATATTTGCATGTTTATTCCCATGTCACCAATTGGAAGTTGTTATTATAATTCGCATGCAGATTACGAAAAAAATATTCACGAATTAAATAATGTATATATATATATATATATATTATGTAATATATACATGATTTAACTCGTGAATATATATGTATGTAATTTTATTGAGTTTTAGCTCTTGTATAATTCTTGTCGTCGACGACCGTAAACGATTTTCCGAACCAAAAACAATATTATTAGAGCACTATTATAGCAGCATAACATTGTATATAAGCACTTAAATTTTTCCGCTCACGACCTTCTGTTATTATACATTCTATATTATATTATGCCGGCCGGTCGGCCGTCCGTCTTCGCGGAGGATTGCAATACTTTGATCGGGCCTGGGAAATCGTGGCAACCGTCATCATCGTTATCGTGACCGTACGCGTGATTTGATGCGCGCGATCGTGACCGGACGCGTCCCCCGCGCGGATAATATCCACGCATGTATGTTATACTTTTGTACACCATTCATGTTATTATTTTTCGAAAGAATTACATTCACGGGTACAATATTTCTATGTATAATTATAATATTGTAAGCGTTACAAAATGTGTCCGACTACTGCCGCCGCGGCCTCGGTGATGATGATAATATTCGCCCTTGATCGTTTTTGTGCGAGCGATGATGTTGCTGCACTCGACCTACTGCAGCTGCAGGAGGCGCATCGACGCAGGTTAATCTCGTGCGCTACAAATTATTTTCGTTAACATCGTGTGCCCCGTTTGTGTGTCGTCGTCGTCTCGGTTTCGACGCGTTTTCGACCGCGACCACGGATTATCGCGATATTATTTTACCGTACAAACATCGATTGACGTTGCGATCAATAAACGGTCGATGTTACACAGACGACAACGGCTGACGTATATTATAATATTCGGAACGGTCGCAACTTTTAAACGGTTTTGATCGCGGCGCGCGGCTGCAGCCGATGTAGCACACCCGCGAACCAGTTGCGCCGCCTCCTCCGTGTCGTGTCCGAGTGGACTTCGTCAATGCACGCCGCGGATGGTGTCCCGTTAACCGGTTTGGTGGCACCGCCGCGCGTCGTCGTGTTGTTGCTGGTCGCGACCGTCGTCGTCTTGCCTCTCTGTACCCGTTCATATGTTATCATAATACCACTGGGACCAGAGTGTGCACGCCACGCCGCCGTCGCCGTCCCAAACGAAAAATGCAATAAATTGACACTAATTAGTCCTTGACCTCTGCCGCCGTCGCCGCGTCAACGTCTCCCGGATGATGTTTGTTAACGACGATAATCGCGCGCATTGCAGTCCGAACGGTTTTCCCATTATGGCACCGTGCGTCGTCGTCGCTCCCACCTCCCTCCCCGTTCTCGCGTCACCTGAACGGTAACATTTAACGCGTTGTCGAAACGATCGCGGCTGCCAAATGCCGTACCGAAAGGTTCGTCAAACCCTCGTGATATATTATTATTATATGTACATGGCCTATGCAATCTCTCTATAATAACTCCCTACTCTGTTCCTTCATGTACCTCGCCTCGTCCTCGCTGTGTCCAATTAACTGCTTGTATCGGTTTCCACTGAATTAAGAACGCGTTATAATTAGCCGAGAATAAGGACGGACGAACAAAAATAAGAACAGGTATCCCGCCCGCGCCCCGTATGTACTTCAATGGGCCTTTGGCACCGGTTATATTATGCACTGTGAAAAGGTCAATCGCCATTTGTTCCAACGATTTCAATAATCCAACCGTGCCGCCGTTTATAGCCAATCGGACTAATCGCCTCTATTCACCTAGTCATATAGATTGTCTGAAATAGCTCGCCAACAAAAACATTGAGGTCACCGTCTAAGATAAAATCTTTTTTTTTAAAAAATTAAACCTTTTTAGATTTTCAAATACATTTGAGGATAATATCCTCAAGATATACTTATATATCATGATACTGATCGGATTTGCGTGTTGATCACTTTTATTTTACGACTCGTGCATATTTTATGTATACTGATATAAAGCAAGTATAAAATTGTGAATATGATACCATTGATACCATAAATGTACCTACGTGTAATATCATGGTAGTGTATACGTACCTTAAAAACATTGTATGTTCTTAATGTTCTTATACAAGATTCAATTATTTTACTTTGTTGAATATTACGTAATTAATATTTTTGTACTTGCTAAATGCATTATAAATATATAATAATATAATATATATATATATTATACGTATATTACATATTATAACTTTAGTATCCGTGATTTTGAAGTATAAAGTATCATCTCTGTCACTCAGATAAGAAATATTCTATGTTTATTAGTTCAGTAGACGCATCTTATAATATAAACAAATACTATTTATTCGTCGGGTTGAAACTTACTTTTCCTTTTTATGTTTTTAATATTATAATTTACTTCTATATATTCGCTTAGAACATTGGATCCTTCTTTCACTGTCGTAAGTTTTTTAGTTGCAGTTTTATGCTAATGTACCATGCACGTATTAGTTCTTGCTTTACAAAATGTATTTATACTTGAACTGTTGAATTATTTAAATTTACTTCTCGGCATTTAAAATAAATGTTTGATTAAATTATTTGGAAAATCGTTAATTTTCCTTTCCAGTAAAGTAACAGTTGAGTGCTCTATACGACTATAATATCTATGCAGAAAAATATTTTTTAAGCCAATCGCAGCTCTTGTTCGTATCGCATTATATCTAGGAAATACCCTTTTCATCGAACCCCCCTCCCCCATTAAAATACGATTATAGTGGCGCCTGTTTTGCGGGGTGTCTAGTTTATATTATTCTTCTCCGCAAATCCACCCTACTATAAATTTAACCCCTCTGTGCTATAACTGTAGTATTCGGTTTTTACGAGCACATTGGTTTTTCTTTTGTCCTTTCCTTTTGCTTTGTAGACGTCCCTCCACGCCGTATAGTCAGATCATAACTAAATAGAAACTAGAAACGTTATTTTTCATAGAGTTCTCTACACTCTACTCAATATGTCAATAACAAAGAATAACTGTTGGTCACAATAATAATTTTTTCATAACGTCATATATTTCTTATATGTAAGTATTTCTAATTTCCCAAGCGCAATATACAATGGGCAGAGTACGTGTCAGTTTTCTCTTACTTTTCGATTACGGGACTCTATTTAAATTTCCATTGTTGAAGTTTCACGTCTGAACGACCGGCCGTGAACATGCCGTGAACGCAAAAACTTTCAGATACCTAACATGTCAGAAATGTTTACTCCTTGAAAACTCAAGTAGGTATAATTTTACATTGATGATTGATCGGACATTACGCACTTGGCATAGGAATTTCATTTTGAATATTTGTTGGATGCATTATTTATGTTGGACATTTTAATTACTACGTGCTAGAAAATATTATATAATAATAACCATTGTTCGACGTTAAATCACTTAACATCGCTAAACCATCTCGTTAAATACCAAATCAATTAGAACTGCTATTGAAAACTATTGTCTCTAGTTTTAACTTCGTACTAGCTATAGACTATAAACATTTTGTGCCGCTCAACTTCAGTTAAACGTGAATGCCTATTTTTAACATCGGATTAGATTAAATAACTTTTTGACTTTTGGATTCAATCAACCGACAAATCGTAATCTCACGGTTGAAGAGACATGCATATTAATAGTTGATACCGATATTATAATAATAATTATAGTAAACATATTTATATATTATATTATTACATCTCTAAAAGATATTTGAACCATCTACGTTTTTTATCCTATCTACTAAACATATAAAATATAAATATACATATTCTTATACCAACTATAATTTATTTATTTATTTATTTATTTATTTATTAATATAATAATTCGTACTTCAAATTACCATTCAAACTACTGAATCAATATAAAAAAATTTAAAACAGTCATAAAATTTTTCCTCTTAAGTCTGGTAGAATTCTTTTTATATATTTTTGAAGGTTAATTTATGGACAACCTAGTGTTAAAATTTTGAATCTTAAATATAAACAGAAAAAATTTTATGAATTTTCAACTACAAAATAACTTGCAAATTATCGCGATTTTAACATATTTTATACAAATTTGAACTTTATGGGTTTATAAAAAAAATTTGAGTGAAACCATCTCCGATATTTTTTAGCTACAATTAGTATTACTTATATTTAATCCTTTAATTCATTTTCAAGAGTTTTTGGTCAGCCAAAAAAATTTTATAGATATTTAAAAAAAAAAACTTACAAAAATCGAAAATTTAAATTGTCTATAAATAAGTCAAAATATGTCAAAATACTTTGAACACTTAACCATGTATAGAGAACACCAATATAAAGATTTGGTGAAATTTTCAAGTTGTTGCGGTTTTTCGTTTTTGAGTTAGAGCATTTTAAAATATGGTGGTTCATCATTAGTTTTATGTAGATACTCAAAATAATTGAATACTTTATTAGTTTGTATAAAATAAAAGAAAGTTGTAATGATCGAAACATTTAAATCCCGTAAATCATTTAACGGTATCATCGCAAAACTATACAACCGGAACGAATACTTCAGCCGGTGTGAACAAACCGTTGCATATTTGTCGGAGCAGATAGAGTTTTTTACTTTCGTAATCTATGTCAAAACATACCGATACTGTTGCAGTGTATAGTTGTTATAGATTATAGATACCTACCAAGGTATTATACATAGGTATCCACCTTGATACCTACTTAGTTGAATCTTCGATACCAGCTTACCAGATACCAGTATCTGATACCACGGACGTCGGACGGTCGTTCATAAAATAATGCTTTAACATTTTACATTATTATTCTTTTTTTATTTTAAAACCAATATGGTACGCAATAAATCGTCAATATAGTATATACCTATTCGACCGTCTTAAGTAATACCATTGATTATAAATACTAGTATATTTCATCAATTGTAATACGTTTATCCGTTCAAACTTGTTGGAATCTAAATTAAATACGCCATAATGCACGTGCATCGCATGTATTAATCATTTTACGTTGGTATAACACGCGGGTCATTGTTCCTGCAGTTCCAAGACGTCTGCCAACAATTCTTGGAATAAAATCGCATAATATTGTATAAGTCCATTGGCTGTGCAGACTCAGTCTTATCTTTCTTGACGATGGTAGGAAAATGACAGACGCGCGCAAACAATCATAATAATATACGCATGCGTTTATGGCCACAAGCCAATTCGGAAAGAGACGTCATACCGGCTTTCTCTGCGACCCGCACAAGTAGGTAGGTTCTTATTTTTTTGGTCCTACGCGGCTTGTACATGAAAATAAAACAAGTGTCTACAGTCCTTCTAGGACTTGTGTATACGAGAAAGAAAGCTGTTTTATTTAAATGTAACAGTGATGAATTATTATGGTGGCTTTTTTTCGTCTCCAATGATTTATGATATTTCGACGATTCTGTTGTTATTTGAAACTGGTACCATACTTATGTACTTACGCGATGTTTTTATTCTACAATCACCACCGAAAACAAAACAATAGCATTTATAATGGTGAACCTTGCCAAACACTTTCTTATAATATACTCTCCGATATCTATGTACTGTTTGTACATGCGTGATATGTGTATTGTATAATAAAGCATTTACCATATAAATACTTCAAACAAAGTCCTTGTGTATGTATGAATATCGTGCGTTATACAATATAGGACAGTTTTTGTAATTTTATTTTGTCTATATTAGCCTAAAACACAGAAAACATAAATAATGCGTGTCGGACCTTGAGAAACAGCCAAACATTAAAAGTTACTTATTTTGCATTTAGTGGTCATTTGAAATTGTCAAAACACTCTCTTGATTTATAATGTTATATAGATAGTACACACATTTATAGTTTTAGCTGCGCAAAAACTTAAAAACATTTATAATAATATATAATGATATTAAAAACTTAATTTGCTCGCCAATTGACTGACAGTATTTTTATTTATTTATATCATTAATATTAAAACTAAAGTTGAATTATTCGTATAATTTAATTTATCATTATAACCAAAGTGTTTATTGAATATTCGAAAACTACTATGAATCATTAGATTAAGAGGTTCTTGTCAAAAATAACAAAAAAAAAAAGTATCAATAAAATTGTTTTCTCAGTATGTCTTTATTTATTTAAATAGGTAGTATTTCTGCTAAAGTATTATTATATATTATTTACGCTTCAGATATTATTATTATTTTATAATTTTTTTTTTCGTTTTTAACTCCTTCTCAATAAGAAAGATCACATTTACAAACAATCATGTTTTTTACATTATAGCCTTAAACCTTAATATAACTAAATTGCTGTATCTATAGAAATTTGTATTAATTAATACAATTATTTTTCAGGTCGGCCCTCCAATCATTACATAGAGTCAGTGCCCAAGCTCGCGAACACAATTTTTTTGAAGGAGGCCTAACCCACGATTGGATAACGCATTACGAAAAACAAATCTCCTCTGACCAATCATGTCTAAACGAATGGAATGCAATGGATTCGATTGAGTCACGTCGTCCGCCATCACCTGATTCCTTAAGGACGAAGTAAGTCATAATAGTTAATGAAATTATTTATGCAAGAATAATTTTCAGACATCTTATTAGAAATAGAAAAATGCTTTTGTCTAATGCTCGAGCTCTAATTATTAGAATAAACTAATAACTATATACCCTCGTGTTTCATATGGCTCATTAATTTTAGACCCAGTGAACGTGAAGAAACGGAACGCGTAATACGCAGTGCACTTAAAGAAGTCATGATGAGCGTAGATCTAGATGAAGTGACCTCTAAATTCATTAGGGGTCGATTGGAAGAAACACTAGACATGGATCTTGGTGAATATAAACCATTCATTGATCAAGAAATGCTTACCGTGTTAGGTCAGATGGATGCTGCCACGCAAATATTCCCACACGTTTACCTAGGTTCTGAATGGAATGCGTCGAACCTTGACGAACTCAATCGAAACGGGTATGTAATCATTATAAAATTCAAATAATTATGTACATAATTAATGAAGAAAAATGTTTTTATGTATATTTTATAAATAAAATAGTTTTAATTTAATATATTATATGCAATATAATAAGTAGTTTTGTAAATTTCTTATTCTTATGACATAAATGTAACATTCAGGATTCTTTTTCAGTGTAAGGCATATACTAAATGTTACTCGGGAAATTGATAATTTCTTTCCGGGCTCATTCAAGTATCTTAACGTTAGAGTGTATGACGATGAAAAAACGGACCTCCTGAAACATTGGGATAATACGTTCAAATATATAAAAAATGCCGAGTATGTTTGTTACATGTACTATTAATTTATATTGTCATGCTCATTACTCATTATCATATAATTTTTTTTTTTTTTTATTTCAGACAAGAAGGCTCTAAAGTTCTAGTTCATTGTAAAATGGGTGTCAGTCGATCTGCAAGTGTTGTAATAGCATATGCTATGAAAGCATACAACTGGTCGTTTAAAAAAGCATTCGATCATGTTCAATCAAAACGTACCTGCATCAAACCCAATAAACATTTTATATTACAATTAGAGACTTATCAAGGGATTTTAGCTGCAATGAAGAACCGTGAAAAACTTCAGCGATCTAAATCTGAAACCAATTTAGTGGCTACATCAGGTCTCATCACTCCGCCAAATTCACCTAAAAAGGCTTTGGACACACCAAGATCCCAAAGTGAAGGCGATAAAGATGCTACACCGCCAGATCGATTAGAGTTAGACAAAGAAAATGAACCTGTTGTGTCTAGTCCCCCGGCACATCTGATGCCACCAAAGCTGGATGTTAGTGGATACGACCTAATGAAATGTGGAGGAAGACCCAAGTCGTGGTCACCAGAAAATAATTTTGCCACTGATATTTTAACCAACTCTAGTGAGTTAATAAACCACAAAAGTTAACATACAATGAAATCATGGTTTCAGATAACACTAAATATTTCAAACAGAATCTAAGGTGGGTGTCCAAGTTTATGTAAGTACAAGGGGTCATATATCTGTAATTAGTAGTTTTACCTGAAACCATGAGGATACCGAGTTCAGACTCAATGAATCTAGTGAAATAAAAATATGTTCCTTCATGCATGAAATTGTTTTTCTTCATTACTTAAAGATAATAGTAAAAATTATTTTGATGTCTTGACTGATAGTTTACTGATTAATGAATAAAAATATTAAGTTGATTACTGAAAACTATTCAGTATAAATTAAGGAAAATTAATATTATTGATTTATAAAATTATTAATTGCGATTAATTGATTTTCATTCAAATGTAATTTGTAAAATGGAAAAATACAAGTTATTACAAATCCATAAATTTTCATTTTATAAAAAATATTTTTTGAATTATTGAGTAGTTGTATTAAAATTGAAATATAAGATTCAAAAAATAAAAATTCTTCTTTAGTTCTTCTTTATAAAATTAACATTTTATACTAAAGTAAATGTATTAATATTTCCAGCATTACTGTCCCAATCGTTGGAGAAAATTAACGTAGACAAAGTTGTTGTCGAAGTAGAAGTGGAAGTCCCAAATATCCCACCGGCCCCTCCGTTACCTCCTTTTGAAGCTCATAAGTACAATGTCAGTGTATTTATGCCGTGCGGTAATGGACTGAGATCTTATAGTGTATCGCAGAACAAAATAGTTCAGTTGCAACCCACTCCACCTCCTCCTAGGTAAACTATTTCGTTTATAATCGGTCGAATAGGTACATTGTGGCCATTGTGCCGATGACAATGATAATTCTGATTTATTTATAATCATATATTAACGTAAGTATATATAATAATGTTATTCTCAATTAAATTATATTACAGGCATTCGTCCGTTAAACTTCGGGTCAACGAATTGGAATCGAGCAGCGGCAGCAGCAGCGGTACCAGCAGCGCCGGTGGAGTTATCGGTTGCACCTCTAGTCCGGACCGCGGTAAGTCAACCATGGATCCGAGCCGAAATCTAGTGCTGAATCTCACCACCCAGTTCGAAGGCGTGGTGGCCTCGTCGAGCGCTGCCAACTCTCCATCGGACGACATTCTAGTCAAACCCTTGCCGGCGGAGTCGCCGAAATTCAACCGCATCGTGGTCCACAAACCCGTCGTCGCCGCGGTCAACGTTTGTCACGGCAAACGCGACACCATCGGTGGCTGCGGCGACTTGTTCTCGTCCCGGCTGGACCGGGTGTTTGAACGCGAGGAGCGCAAGCAGTGCCGTGACCACGATCCCGTGATGAGCGGCTGCTGTGCCGACGTGTCCCGGCAAAACTCGTGGAGCTCGTACGACAGCGCGGTCGTGTTGCGGGACGTCATATCCAGACACAGCTCGTGGGGCTCTTGCGACACGCGTACACTGCCGTCGCGGAACAGCTCGTGGGGCTCGTACGACGTTCGGCCGGCCATGCAGTACGTGAGCGAGCGGGGCGAGAGGCCGACGACGACAACGGCCGAGTCGTCGTGTGCACCAACGAAAACGGTCACAGAGGACGCGACAGTGAGTTACCATCCGGCGAAAAGGTCCAAGCAAAAAGACCACCAGAAACTGCTGTTGCCCAACTGTTACTCGAGTTCGCCGACATTGGGACAGGGCGCCTCGCCCAAGTTGGCCGACCGGGCGACGGTGTCCCAGCCCAACATATTCGGTCTGGGAAACGGAAACTGCATTAGCAACAAGCACAGCAGTCTGGTGAAAAGTCTGAAAGAGGAGTTCGAGGCCAAGGCCAGTGACACGGTGGAAAAACCTCCGCGGAAGAACAGCGGCGGCAGCAGTGCCACGGAGGACGATGGTAACGAACACGTCAAAAGTCTGCCCACGTCGCCCGTCAGCGAACATCCTAAAGTGACGCAGCGACCTAGTCCGGCTGCATCCATGGAAGACATATCGGTCAGGAAACTGGTCGGAAAGTACGAGAATGGCAGGGCCCGGTCGAAAACTTTCGTCCAGGACAGCGGTTGCCCTCGCATTCCTCATCAGCAACCTCCAGTGCCCCCCAGGATGTCTAGTCTGGACGCGACCGTCATCGGACCACGAAAGTTCACCAAGGCCGAGTGCAATCCCGTCGTCAAAACAGTCGTGTTGCCCATACAGCAGAGTGATATTCGTGCGTCTGTCAACCGTGCGGCGAACAACAAATTGCAACAGGGCAAATCACATCCACTGACCAAGTTATCGTTTAAACAGCTTAAGGTCAATAGTACCGTTTTCAACAGTATGTAAAACCACTTACCGCCAAAAGAAAAAAAAAATTTCGACTTATAATTTTTTATTTTATATTGTTTATAATCTGTATTATTTTGACAATTCATCTGTAACATTTTTGTTTCAAAAATTTTATTATTTTACTTCTTTTTCGGCTGTTAACAGTAAATTACTTAGGTAACCTCTTTTCTCAAATCTTATTTTCTAGTCTAAAGTGCAAAATTATCTTATCAATGGTCTACATAATATACAATAATAGCATTACCATTATTTACAGGAATCTCCATTGATTTCTTCTAAGCCTCACTGTTTAAAAATAATGAAAAATTATACTATTTACCTAAAATTTTAGCACAATAATTTATTTTAAAGAAAAATTATATAAATTTTTATATGCACTTGTGCATTCTCTTATTGAATAATATGCTATTTGCGCATATTAAATTTTTAATTTTTTTTAAAAAAAAAAACATAATACAAATTTGTTTTACAAAGTTGTAGATCTCATTATTTTTTTTTTTTTTTAAATCGCTAACACCGGTGGAAACATTATTCACTTCCTTGTGTGTTCTGGCAATCATAATAATTAATAACAATATTAATGATTGATCAATCCATTGCTGATACCTCTTTCCTCCTATATTTAATTAATATTGTGTAAATAATTTTGTAAGCTTAAAATTTTGTGTGTTAAATAAACAATTTTGAAGTGTGTACATTTTAAAATAACTGTTATTATTTTCCCAAGAAAACCTCTTATTGGCTTATACTGGTATGATATTTAAACTGGACACTTAAAAAGTAATAAGTAATAACACATATCTAATTATTAAAAAAAATTGAATATTTGTAATTACAATATCATGTAAAAACTATACTTGTAAAATAAACAATACATTTATTATGTGTACTCATTTTCCACACAACAATTTAGGTGTATTTGGAGTCATAGTGGGATAACATCACAGCATAGGCGGACATTTAGTTGAATTTCTTGGGGGGCTAAATGATCCAATGTAAAATGATAACTAAAAAATAATAATTAATATTTCAATTTTGGGGAGGGGGCTATTCAAATATTAAGGGGACTAAGGCTCACCGATGTCTGCCAATGCAATACAGTATTATTATTGTAATTTCAAGACTAAATAATTTTTATTAAATACATTTTTAATTTATATTAGGTTAAAATTGTATTATTAAATTAAGATCTTTAAAAATTCTGAGCCACTATTTATTGTTATATTATCCACATTAGTTGTTCTAATAATAATAATTCTAGTGATTCTAGTATTTCTAATAATAGTTCTAAGACCATTATTTCAAATATTTGTCACTTAAATTTTTTATTGGCAAGATTATAATGGTATTACTTATCCATGTAAGTACTAAATCTAATTTCATTCTTAATAGAATAGTGTTTTAAATTGAAAACTCTAAACTTTTTTTACTGCGTGTCAGTAGATTATTTAGTTGTTATTCGTTACTTATTATTAGTTACTATTATTCATATTCACACATACAATATAATTTCATTATTATGAAATTCTGTTTTAAAAATATAAATTTTATTTAATTTTATACTTTCATGAATTCAGCAGGTCTTACGGTGAAATTCAGTATAGTAACAAATATTTTGTATATAGTTATTTAAATCAACTTATTTACTAAGAACCGCCAATTGTATATATAATTATTATTATTATTATAATAATGCAGTTCAAATGTGCAATCAATTTCTAAGCTACAACTAAATATTTTTGAATTTAATATTTTAATAGAGTTGGGGCATTCAACTTAAATTATGAGTTACTTACTGTACCATTAAAATAACTTCTTATGTAATTTGGTATTTGAATTGAATTTTATATTATATAAATTGTATACATACATTATGTCATTAGTCATTACCTAATAACTGATAGATTTTTTTTAAATTTTTTTTTTCTGTAACTTCAATTTTTTTCACCTGACATTTATTAAAAGTTTTTAAGGTATTATAAACTATTATTACACATTAACATGAAGGTTGTGAAGTTTCTCATTGGATGTGTGCTTCCTTCAGAACTAGAGCCATAACTTTACCTTACATTGCTGATATAATTATTGTAAAAACTAAAAACACATATATATATATACATACATACATACATACAGAAATACAGATTAAATAATGAATAATTGAAATATAAAAAAATATGTGTTGACAATTTCATAAAACAGCGTCTCATTTTTACTGCTGTAGTTTTCTACACAATGTCGTTTGGTGTCATTTAGCTATTACCCGTCAGACATCGGCTTTGATAAGAACGTCGCATACTCGCATGTCTTGTAACTCGCGTCCCACAGGCAGATAAAAAACGAAAACAATAATTTAAAAATGTGCGTAAAATTTAAATTTGTTTTTACCGACCAGTTATGAATCAACGGTTGACATTATTGAAATAAGTATTACGCCAACGCAACAATGAGGTTCTTTATCGACGAGCTGGAGGTGCTGTTCCCGTACGAGTACATTTATCCGGAACAGTATGCGTACATGGTGGAGCTGAAAAAAGCAATAGACGCCAAGGGACATTGTTTGCTGGAGATGCCTTCAGGCACCGGTAAAACAGTCACCATACTATCGTTGATCATAGCCTACATGATCAAATATCCGGCGAAACTCTCCAAACTGTTGTACAGCACCCGTACGCTGTCCGAGATCGAGAAAGCTGCTGAAGAGTTGCGTGTGCTCTGCGACTATTACAAAGTTAACAAGTACGACGTTAACATTCTTGGCGTAGTTCTGTCGGCCCGTAAGAATCTGTGTATCAATCCGTCGATTGCTGGTGAACACAACGGGCGCATAGTTGATGCACGCTGTCATGCGATGACGGCTCCATTTGTGCGCTCTCGTCATGCGGAAGGTGAGACCGTCAATATTTGTAGTTTTTACGAAAAACTTGATTCCCTTGGTAGAGATACGATTCTACCTCCAAATATTTATAATGTCGAAGACTTAAAAGACTTGGGCACAAAACAGGGGATATGTCCTTACTTTGTTGCTAGGCAAACGCTTATACATGCCAATGTTGTAATATACAGCTACCATTACCTTTTAGATCCAAAGATCGCTGGTATAGTTTCTAAAGACTTTAACAAAAATACTATTGTGGTGTTTGATGAGGCTCATAACATCGACAATGTATGTATAGATTCGTTGAGTTCTCACATCACAAGCAATAATCTTGATAAAGCAATGGAAGGTCTCAACAAATTAGATACTGAAATCACAGCTATGAAAGAGAGAGATTCACAAAGATTGAAAGAAGAATATAGAAAAATGGTAGATGGCTTAAGAGAAATTTATAGAAACCGCGAAGCTAATGCTGCATTAGCTAACCCAATTGTACCTGACCAGGTACTTAAAATTACTGAACTTCCAGGAAGCATCAGAAGTGCTGAACATTATATTGGTTTTATGAAAAGATTCATCATGTACTTAAAACTTAGAATGAATTCTACTACTGTTGTACAAGAAACTCCCATAATGTTCATTAAGGATGTGTTTCAAAAAGTATGCATAAATAGGAAACCACTAAGATTTTGTACTGAACGATTATCATCATTACTAAGAACATTAGAGATATCTGAAATTATAGATTTCTCTTCACTCATTACTGTTGCTCAATTTGCTACCCTAGTTTCTACTTACATGAAAGGATTTATGATAATTATAGAACCATTTGATGAAAGATCCTCAACAGACAGTTGTGTTATGCATTTTAGTTGTTTAGATGCTTCAATTGCCATAAAACCAATTTTAGATTACTTTAATACAGTTCTTATTACATCAGGCACATTGTCACCATTAGATATGTATCCAAAGATTTTAAATATCAATCCTGTTATAATGACGTCACTAACCATGACCTTATCTAGACAATGTTTTTTGCCGATGGTAGTTGGACGAGGCAATGATCAAGTAGCGTTAACATCCAAATGGGAGTCAAGAGAAGACTCTTCCGTTGCACGTAACTATGGCCATTTACTGTTGGAAATGGTGAAAGTTGTCCCTGATGGTGTTGTGTGTTTCTTTCCATCATATCTGTATATGAAATCTGTGGTTGCTGCTTGGTATGATCAAGGAATAATTGAAAAAATTTTAGATTACAAATTGATATTCATTGAAACCCAAAATATTGTAGTCACCAATCATGCAATAAAATGTTATGCGGAAGCCATCGAACGAGGGAAAGGAGCATTATTATTGTCTGTTGCTAGAGGTTTGTTTCATTTATTTTATGAATATACTACTCTTATAGTAAATTTGATAATGTTTTTAGTTAATATAAAGCTAAAAATTTAATTTCTTTTATTTAAAATATGATTTATTCAAAAATATTCTAAATTTAAGTTACAATGAAATTGTATTTTAATTATCCATTAAAAATGTTTGTACAATTCTTTTACCTTATTTTTCACATGGAATAAATATGAAAATTATACAATTTATTACATTTACTAAGATATTTACTTTTCATTACTAATTTTTTTTTGATTTCCAATGTGTTTATTAAATAATTTTTTCAATAAATTGTTTATTTAATAACCATTTATAATACATTTTTAAACATGATTGTTTACAGGAAAAGTGTCTGAAGGCATGGATTTTGATCATCATTATGGTCGAGCAGTAATTGTTCTTGGTATGCCTTATGTTTATACACAATGTCGTATTCTAAAAGCTCGTATGGAATATCTATGTAGTCAATACCAAATATCAGAGGGCGATTTCTTAACATTTGATGCAATGAGACACACTGCCCAATGTGTTGGACGAGCAATCCGTGGTAAAATGGATTATGGCATCATGGTTTTTGCTGACAAAAGATTTGCCAGGAATGATAAAAGAAGTAAATTACCTAAGTGGATACAAGCGTATCTAACTGACAATGTTTGCAATTTGACGGTTGACGAAGCAGCACAAATGTCTAAAAGGTGGTTAAGATATATTGCACAACCTGATCCATTAGAAAATCAAATGGGAATTTCTTTATTGGATGCAAAAGCACTCAATAATACTGATTTCTTATCGAAAGTTATTCAAAAATGTTAAATTATTATTTACATGTTACAATTTATGTCCATTTAATTTCTATTTTTTGTAATTGTGCCCTAACTTATTTAAGTTTATCCTAGTATTTATATTATATTTTTTTAAACATTTCCAAATATAACCAAATTGTATTAAATTTATAATTTATTGAAATTTGAGAGATATTCTATAAATACATTCATATATGTCAAATTTCAACTTGTGTTCGAATGAGAAATTAATTTTTTGACATAACTCATAATCTATATATTGACTCATATTACCTATATTTAAAAAGATTTAAGGAATTGTTTGATATTTCCCAACTAACTAATTCAACACCTAAGTTGATTTTCTACCCAATTAGCAACTATTGTAGTAAGCATGTTGAAATTCAGATTCATTAGACACAAACTTTAAATATAGAACACAAATGCAAGTGAGGTTGATCAATTAAAAGTTAAATTTAAAAACTGGCATAGCCTTTATAAAGATAATACTAGTTATACAATCAAAAAATGCAAGTGAGACTCCGAGACTCATAATCGTGATATCATTTTTACCCTTAAATAATACTATATACCTTTGATTATTTTAATGACGACTAATACGATATTGCCAAATATGTTTTACACTATTAGTTAGACTAAGTTATTTTAGTTTTCTTTTAGTAATACTATTGATTAAATACATTTGAACGTAATTAATCAATTGTTACATGCAAATTGTTACTATGGCAGATAAATAATTTTGATTTAATTTGTATTCTATACATTTTTTTTTTTTTTTTAAGATTAATAGTTGTTTATGTAAACACAAATTTCTTGAGTTATTAAAACTCAAATGCTACATAAGAGGGCATTCATTAGTATTTGATAATTATAATTTATTTATAACAGAATATTCGAATTATTGTTATAGTTGACCTTGACATCTAAGTATTCATTAATTATTATGGAATTACAAAAATCTCTAATATTTTTCTTTAACAAATAAAATATGGCTTAAATATTTAATACAAAATCAATTTATTTCGTCATGTTTAATATTTTAGTCAAGATAAGCCGCACACAAAAGAATACTACCTAAAATAGATTTTCCAAAATTCAACCTACAAGTTAATAAGGATATAAAAGTAAAAATGAAATATCCCTAGCAGGAACCACTAAGGCAATGTATGAAATTTGGTTGGTAGTTTCGTTTTATACTGTAGAGACGACAAAAGGATATGAACTTAAAATTTATCATAGTCCTCCAATACTTTAAATGTACAATAAGAATAGATTTAAAAAAATGTTGGCCCTGGTCAAGACTGTTCCATGAGAAATAATCAGGTGAGTAAAAATTGCCAAGCTGATTCATTTTAAATTTAATTATGATAAATATTATAGTAAATTGAATAGACTTTGACCATGTAAATGTGCATTACAAAAATATAATTTTTAAGGGTTGAAACGTAATCATTTTAAAATTGTTGCACATTTTTATTACTTTACCAGTATAAACACTACTTAAAGAATGCAGTAGGATTGAAATTTTATTAAATATTGACAAGGATATAAAAATTGATCCAAATCTAAGTATGAGTAAATTATCAAACAAAAAATTAAATTTAAATCCCTTAAATCTTAATTTAATCTAATAGTTACAAAAAAATTTTATACTTATTATTTGAATCGAAAATATTTAATAAAAAGTACCTATAAAATTTTATATTGTTAGTAATTTATTCTTAACCCAATATTTTATGCAAGTGTACAATTTAAGTCAGTTAACTGGCTAGACGCTGGGATTTTTTTACTAACAGTTTTTTCGAGCCGCGCTGCACCAAGCCTTG
Organism: Chaitophorus viminalis; assembly: GCA_025469195.1. NCBI lineage: Eukaryota > Metazoa > Arthropoda > Insecta > Hemiptera > Aphididae > Chaitophorus > Chaitophorus viminalis. The sequence goes on from JAIPRK010000072.1 coordinate 452,361, forward strand.
GATAAAAATAAATGTAGTGGTCCGGGATTTGTTTTAAAAAAAGTATCGGACTGGGTTTTATTATACTAAAATGTTTGGACCGGGCTTATGAAAAAAATCAATGGACCACAGAGTCGGATCGAAAATTGTCAAATATGGCTAAGCTCTAATATATGATAATAAGTAATAACTGTACAATATTCCATTAAAATTATGCCCAGCCAATACTGTTCCGTCGTTCCGCGCGAAACCGGGTAATTCAGCTAATCTGTGGACTGTGATATTTTAATATGACACTTTGACACAATTATAAAGAAATAAGAATCCTTTATACATTTATTTATAATCGTACTTAAATGAATAGTTATCAGTTTGACAGTTTATCACTTACCATAGTTGGTGGTGCGATTAAAGATATAGCTGTGTTCTGTGGTTGGTGATTTTAAATTGATAACAACGATAACGATTTATTAAAAAATTACCACTGATAACTAAGTGAAACGAGAACGACAGCGGACAAACGGGTCCGTAAAATTTTTATATGTTCGATTAACTCGCGAATATTCAACTATGATCTAGGACTGCCGAAGATATATAATTTCGATTACGTGCCAACAGGGTGATTTAATAATTCAGTATTTGTCTGACTATGAGTGAGTACGAATTATAGTAAATATTTTTGGAAATATGCATGTTTTTCTCCCTTGATACGCCTCAATAAAATAATAACGTAATACGCTTTTTCTAAAATCACGTTTTAACACAGGTTTATACTGCAGGTTTATCAGCTACACGATGTGTGTTTCATACAATATTATTTTCAAGAAAACCTGTGAACTTGGCATCTTTAAACATAAATTCTTTCATGACTCTTCAGTGCCATAGAGTGCAGCTGAAGTGTTTACAAACAAACTTTACTATAGTGTTGAGAATAAAACCAATAGTTCTTAATGTCAAACGACATGTGAACATTACAACAGTGTTAAAAATGTCGAAAAATTATTATGACATTCTGGGCATACCAAGGAATGCTAGTCAAAAACAAATCAAAGATGCTTATTTTAAATTGGCGATGAAATACCATCCAGACAAAAATCAAGGAGTCCTTACACAGAAATTTAGAGATATCAAGGAAGCATATGATGTATTAAGCAATGATTCTGGTCGAATGAAATACAATAACAGTATGTCCATATTAAAATATTTTTATAGAGATTTCAATCCTAGCACTATAAATATCACCAATAATTAGTTTTATGATTCTTATGATTTGGTATTTATAACCTTCATATTTTTAATATTGTCCTCCTAAAAGTTATTTAACTTTGCTATTTTTATACAAGCCCAAATCATAACTTTAACTTACATGCATTTCAGTGTTTTTCAAAATTATTAAAAAATTAATTAGTTATATAAGTGTTTATGTTTCCATTTAATTAATTCAATATACATTTTTGAAAAGTGATATTGTGTGTAAGTTAAAAATAGTTTGCCTTTCTTATTATTGGACATATATTTTTTATCTTCCTTTTTTCTGACATTTAGAAATTCTAATTGGAACTTTTATATTCCTATAGGATACTCTGACTTAAGACAATAATTATTAATTTTCTTTTACAGGTTCATCTAATAATAATAATAATACTTATACAAGTAATACATCTCATAATTGGTCAGAAAATTCTTCCTATGAACGATACAAGCCTTATGAGGAGTATGAATGGACCAACAGCAGAACTGAATATCAACGTCCACGTAGAAAACATGTAAACGATTATAGTTACCTGAGACCATTTAATGTGTTTATAAATGTCATAAAAGTGCCCAAAAATGTTGTAAAAACACAAATTGATATAATGTTATTAACTTTTGTTAAAAATCGTACATTAAAATTGATTTTATATCAAATATTTCAATTTATTTGGACACAAATATTGAATAATTTAAACTATAACATATTGATACCATCAATGTCACCAAATAGTTCTATGGATACATTTGTAAGAAGTATTCTTGGAAATAAATTAATTAGAATTGAACTAACAGAAATGGATGCTATAAAAGGAAAAGCTGTCAGAATAAATGTAAGTGATAACGAAAAAGTTTTGATAGTCAATATACCTAGAGGAGTTCAGAACGGCCAATCATTTTATTTATTTTACCTAGTTGACGATAATAACAATAATTATAGTAATACATTTAAATCTTAAATGTTTGTTTTTGTTTTCTATTTGTTAATTATATAGAAAATATGTATTTTAAAATTTATATAAAAATGTTTTACTTATTATTTTCCAGTCTTCAAAAAATCTATTTAGCAGAGATATAATATGTTAAAAACTAACAAAAATGTTTTGTTATTCTTCTTTGTTTCAATAAGAAAATGTATTACATGACATATTACAGCGAGTTATATACTAAAAGCTATATATTCTGATTGATTGTTACAGAATAAAGAAATTAAAATTATTTTAGGAAATATTTAGTTATAAATATTATGTTTTTAATAATTTTTTTTTTTTTTTTTGATTATGTAAAATTGTTCAAATTCTGATGTTTCGCCCAAAAAATATTTCTTTCCATATATAAATATTTGAGTAAGGATAATGGATTAATGAATCTAAATACTTTATAACCAAGTTCTACCAGCCACATGCAAGTTTCTATAATTTGATTTAAAAAACTTACTGAATATTTTTCTGTATGTATAATAGAACCAATAATGTAGATATTTTTAAAACTATTGTTATAATTTAATATTATACCTTAACTTCAACTTTAAATGCAACTGCTTTTCAATTACCAAACTAGTTTTCCATTGTATATAATGTATTATATTATGTAAAAAATTAAAATAAATTGTAAGTAGGAATATGAACAAATATCTGTTGGGCTATATTTATTTTTATTTTTTTAAAGGCCTTTAAGACCATCTTGCCATAGTACAAATCCTCTCCCATTCTTCCCTATTCTCCGCCACGTCCTTCCAATCCATGTCTTCGTAGTCCACTCCTCTAACACTTTGGAAATCTTTTTTAATTCCATCTTCCCAGTGGTCTCTTTCTCCTTGGGTTTTCTTGGAATACTCTTTGAACCATTGAATCATTCTTTCTACATGCGTGGCCTGCCCATTTCAACTTGCTCCATTTGATCTCGTTTATAACACTTGGTCTATTGAAAAGCTCCGTTAGTTCTTGATTATGCCTTTTTCTCCATCCTTGAAAGTCTTGGTCATATACAGGTCCATATATTTTGCGAAGTACCTTCCTCTCAAAAATCGCTAATCTTTCCTCCTCAGTCCTTCGCAACGTCCAATATTGTGAACCATACATGACTATCGGTCGTATGATTGTCAGGTATAGCTGAGTTTTAACCTCTTTGGACAGGACTTTCAAGCTTAGTAGTTTACCTAGTGCAAAGAAGCATTTATTTTCCATTTTTATTCTTTGTTGAATTTCAATTTGACATTTATTCTTCTGCGTAATAATCGTGCCCAGGTATTTGAAATCTTCTACTTTTTTGAACTTGTACTGACCCAACGTTATTGTTTTGGTTTCAGGAAAGTTATCTAGTTCCCTATTAACTTTCATGTATTGCGTTTTCTCCATGTTAATATGTAGCCATACCTTTTAGCCGATTCTATTATTTCTATTATTTTATTTTATATTCTATTGGACTATATTTTATATTTATAAAATAAAAATGATTTATTTAAAACTTGAAATTTGTTTATTTAATTTGGAACTACTTTTGCACTATGTTTAAAAAAAACATGTTTCGATTTTTTATTGTTTAATTCTTTTTTTTTAGTATATCAAAAAAATAATAAAACAGAAGAAATAATTATAAGTATTATAATGTAGTTGGAGAATTGAAAGTTTCCAGACATATCATTAATATATTTAAACTAATCATGACACTATGATAAAATATAAATAATATGCAATCAAATCATGTACTATTAAACCATTTTATTTATCAAAAATATTTCAAAACTAAATTTATTGAAAATACAGCGTAAAATCAATATGCATTTTTTAAATACTTTTTCCAGTTGAGTTTTAAATTAATATGATTAATAATACTAACCATTTCTTACCACCTAGTTTATGTGTTAAAATAAACATCACAAAATTTATTGCTCAACAAAGAGAACAAATTTTTAAAAATATTTAATCACCAAAAATGCACAGCCAATTTTAATGGCATCTAAGTTTTTATTGATAGTTTCTATTTTAAAAAGAATATAAATATTTTTAACTATTAACATTGACAAACGGAATATTTCCATGATATAAAGTATATCTATTTATAGTAAACCATAAATGAGTATAGATGTTTTTGGCTTGATTAAAATAATATAGAATTATCAAATTTACACACAAAAAATTATCAAAACTATAAATATTTCAACAATACCAAAACTTCATTTAATGAAAAATATATTACACAGGGTAATTCAAATTATTATATCTCAATACATAATTATTAACATGATTTAGAACAATGTAAAATGTTAATGTATATAATGAAATAATCATTTACAAAAGTAAATGATTTATTATTCTTGATATCTATTTTATTCAAACACTAGAGAGTTTATACTTCACTAAATTATCAGGTTCTATTTCAACAGGATTTTTCGAAGTGTCCACGTAATGAAGAATTAAGGAATCACCATTAAATAATAGTCCGTCAGTAACCATACGACCAATAACACAATCCATTTGATTTGATAAGTGTTCACCATTTTCTAGTTTGAATAAACGTAATTTAGGAGCATTACTTTTATCATTTCGATTTTCTATTTTCAAACGAACAGCAAATAAATCTATAGTTCGACCAACAGTCCAGGTTTTACTAGTAAATAAAGGTACAGCTGGAATAGCATTATTGTCTTTCATGGGTGGGTGGATGGTAAAATAAACTCTATCATTGGTTGGTATTTTATTATCACCCAAAGCTTTTCCTTTAAGTTTCATTAAGCGAATTTGTTGAGCCATACGTCTCTTTTCCGGTTGCAATTCTGCCTGCCTTAGACTAGCTTCAATCTAAAAATACAATTTAATTACTACTATATTAACAAAAATCATCTACTTCTAACCTTTTTATCAGCTTCTTCTTTAGCAATTGCAAATTGTTCTTTAGATTTCTTAGCTGCTTCTCTCAAAACTTTCCTCGCCTCTTTTCCCGGAAGTTCATCAAGACAACCATGATGTCTATGAGCCAGACAATAATGTTTATTACATTTTGGACACAACATTTCACATGGATTTTTTGTAATACAACTCTCAAGTGTACATTTGAACCAAACTGTTTCCTAAAATTAGATTATATTTTAATCTTACAAATAATACGTATTATGCACATTGAATACAATGATATTCAATCTTGCAATATACATTATGATTAACAATAAATTCAAAAGGAGTAAAAAAATTACTATTAATTAGGTATTTATTTACCGGTTTTAAATGCAATTCAAATTATAATAGAACAATTATTGTCAGTATTGTTGATGAACAATCAAAACAATATACACTTTCAATTTATTGAAAAATTTTTTTATCGATATGTTTATACACCAGACAGCAGAAAATATTAATGCAAGACTTTAAGTTAAAATATTTTGTTATTTTTAAAGTATAGTTGAGTATATTTCTTACCAGTTTTGCTCCAGAAGTGCTAACATTTTCAATTGGAACACACTGATGACTGTCAACTCTTGAATGGTCTTTACAAAACAGAGCCCGACAATGATCACATTCAACTGGTAAAAAATCTAATTGTTTGCAGTCTTTATGGGTGCATTGTTTACCAAAATTTGGAAACTCCATCATAAAATGTATCAAACTCGTGGTGGTGGTGGCAACGGATTATCACTTAGTATGTTAGAAAGAGCTAAATCAGTCCACTTAGTATCTTGTTGAGTAAGAGTCAAATGAGCATCAGTAGCGTCTGCTTCAGGATCAGGTAGTTCTTTAATGGGAACAACTATTTCATCAAATGATAAAATTTCTTGACGCCAAGAATCGTCAATCAAAGTTTGCAAACGAGCATTCACTGATGGATTACTATCCATAACATTTAAAATGTACCTGTTATGCAATTAAAAATTATAATTATCTACTTTTAATAACATTCTTAAATCAGTTACTTACGATTATAAATTGAAGACTAAAATATAATTTAAGCGAACATAAAAACTCGTTCGTACTTTAGTTCCTAGCAATTAACGTTTCTGTCAATACATTGAATAATATTCTGATAATTATTATATTGGTTTGGAATAACTAAGAAATAATTAATTTACTCATCATTCATTAATGAATTATTCATTAATAAGATGTTAACATACCAGTTAGCAAACCAGCTTACTTAACAACTCAACTGTTAAATCTGATAACAATTTGTTAACTATTATCTTGGAATAAATTATTATTGTTCTATGCTTATACCGCGGTCAGAGATTAAATGAAGTTTAATTTATAACCCAAGCCGCGGTATACATTTTCCCGCGTTATAATAATATATATAGGTACTTCAGTATTTCATTACTAGTAGCATTGAATATTGATTTTAGAATATACTAAATGTCTAAATATAATATTAATATTAATAAAAATCTAATATTTGGTTAAATATTCTAAAATCAATACTATTAGCCACGAATTAAGATAGGTATATATACCTATCTTAATTCGACATTCGTGCAATTAGCAAATTTGATTTCAGAAGAAGATGAATTTTTAAAATAAAGTCGTAATCCAGGACAATCTCCTTCTAAATAGACATCAAGCCTTTTTTTCTACAGGATTGCAAAATCACGAGATAATTTTAAGTTGTATGCAGACGTACGACTTGATAATTATTTTGAATGACATTTTTTTAGTTTATAAACTTCAATACTTATTGATAATAAACTTTGGATTAAGAGTTAATATATAGTTTAGATTCAACTAAAAAATAAATAAAGTATAACACGGCTTTCAGTCCCACCAACATATTTTAAACTAATAACATTATGTCAAATTAACATTAATATTACTTGTAAAACAAATTGGACCAGAATCTACGAGTAAACTGCCATGTTATGCAAGTTCCTGCTTTCCACATATACTCATTGAACTATAAGTATAAAGTTTGATCTATTTTGTTTTGTTTTTTTTTGTTCAGTAGTTCAGTTATAATTATAAAATATCAGGTGAAGTCAAAAATGTGTTAAATGTAAGAACATAATACTATTGGTTTGATGCATTATACAATTTTAATACCAACATCATAACACTATTGTCTTAAGTAAAAAACAATTCATAATAAACCAAAATTGTTTACCTCTCAATATTCAAAATCTCAATTACGCTTGATTAATCACTTGAAAATAATTTTAAAAAGTAATCAGTTTTTAATAATACAACAAGCAATAGTGTATGCATACTCATATTAGACTGTTAAAGAGTGCTTTTAAAATACCCATAAATTATTTTTATTTATTGTTACAAATAGATGTGTTATAGTGCAAATATAATACTTTTAAAGCTTTTTTCAATTTTGAAAAGTAGTTATTCTAAGATTGCCTAAAGCTTGAGGTCCTCTACCTCAAGATTTAGTAAAAACTATATAATAATTGGAAAGGAGTAAAGACCTACGATTTTTTTGGAATAACATAACTAATTAAATTTCTCTATCCAACTATGTTGAAATTTGATTTTTCTTTTGACATTATTCTTCAAGCAGCAGAAATAAGAAATTTACTGGAGGTACCTAATAATTAATATCACATATCGCGGTGACAGAGTAGTCGGTAAATAGTTGTTAAATTGTTATCATGGTATCAACTATGTTTAAAATTAATATCAAACAATGTAAAAATAGAACTTTTTAAAAAAAAAATTTTAATTTTTAGAAAGTTACTTGATATCATTCAGATATGGCACAAAAAAATGATAAAATGATAATTATTCAAAAATATTTATAATTCTATAGACCATGGGGGTTTGAACTTCCATTCTCCCATTGAGCACACCCACGCTTACATGGTTATATTTAAAATTTATATATAAATATATTAAATACATATAAATATAATATTATATACATTGTACTTTTATAAATATTAGGCGCAAAGTATTATTTAGCGCCTGAATGTTTTTCGTTTTCAATCATACGTCTTTCTACTTCAGCGTCCAATGCTTTTTGTTTTCTCCGACCAAGAGGCGTTCTAGAATACCACTGATTGAATGCTTCTTCTTCTTCTTTATAAACGGGATCGTGACGGGCAAGGGCATTAAGAATTTCCACGTGCATTAAAGGGCGAATCGTCAATTGTAGCACTCTTTTACAAGTCATTACCTATATTTCCGAACATGTATAAATATTATAAATTATTTCAATATGGTTTTTATGCCTGTTTCTGTATTCTGTACAGTGTAAACACTTGTCAATTTAAAAATTATACGAATCAATGTCAATATTACATACAGTGACACAACTAGGACTTAGGTATTATGAGTAGCGTTTACTACTAAAAATGTACCCTCGTTCTGTTTTCAGGGAAGAGAATATTCGTGTACTTAATAAGGTATCCCCGTTAGATGTATAGAAATGTTAAACCATAAATAGTTAAATGCCTACATACATAATACGTAAAAAATCTTATTATTGAGTAATGTAGTCCCTGATACTGTCTAAGTATAAATGTATAGCTACATAAAATATTTTAAAAGTAATAGCTTGGGAATAATAGAGAATATTTGCAGTTTGCACATTATATGTTAATTTCTTTCGTTGAATTTGAAATTATGAAAATGCCACGTTAGATTAAAAGCTCACATTTAATTAGGAAATGTAGTTCTAGAATCCTCTATAGTGGTGATAATATAACCTACCTCTTGGAGTACTTTAATTATAGTTCCGATGGTATAACCGTCTGATAATTTCGCCAACGAACTGACATCAAATTTCCTGCTGAGACCGCTATACTGAAACAATAAATCGTTCCATATATGATAGAGGCTCGCGTAATCTGGACGAGGTATGACAATTATTTTTCCGTAAGTGCTGGTTAAAGATTTTTGATCGCAATCCCAGGGACAGCACGAAATCCCAAGCAATAGTACCTGTAACGCGCAATTTAGTCGAACATATATATTTTTATGAAAAATGTTATAAAAACATTTCGTGCATCGACTCAATATAATGTTGTACCGTACTCTATCTGTCGGAGCAATAGCCTTGACAAGCTTAGGTAAATCTTTTTTCAGCCTTTTCGGATCGGTCTTATCGGTTTTAGGTACTTTCTTCATAAAGGTCTTCTCCGCATCTTCGATAAATATCACCGACGGCTGCAACAACCTGTAAATAACGAATAACATTTTAACTCTAAAAATATAGGATAATTTAGATTACTGAGTTAGAGTTTGGTAATTGGTAGCCCATTGGCAATACGCTCAATACTCGCGAATCAGTAGGTAGAAATATAAGACAATATATACGCGGGAAGCGGAAATGTGAAAAACAAACGCCTCCCGGTTTCTCGATTAAACAGCAAAAAAAAGGTATACTTAGTAGACGTATACATAATACACATGGTTTTTAGTATATAATATAGTTTATATGTCTACATAGACCGTGATGAATAAAATATTCAAATCTATTTATATATATATTTATTGGGCTTGAGCTCAAAATATTTCAAATACGAAAAGATCAAGGGTCTTCGGATTTTCCATTCACAAATCATAGGGATGAGGGTTTAAATGGCTCAGGGAAGGCTACCAGATCCGATTTACGTTCACGCATCCCTATATAATATAATGTTAGTGATGTTTTTGTATAAATATATGTGTTACAGGCATGTATTGAAATTCTATTAGAAATCCTAGATTATTCCATATGGAATCCCTTATACTATCTGGCAATGTATTAATTAAAACAAAATTTTAATGTTAATTTAAATAATGCCTTCGCAACCTATAGAATTCCTATAATTTCTATAGAATGCCAATACTACGTTAGGTAAACTTTGAACTTTAGAATAGTATTTAATCAAAAAATATTAATTATTTTTAATTTATTTATTAATCTATATGTATTTATATTATTTTTAATTAAATGAAATATTATATTTTTTACATAAACATTTTTTTGGTTTCATATTTTGTAATGCATATGCATTTAAAAAAAACTTTGCCCAATCCCTTTAGACTGCTGAGTTGCTATGGTTCGTAAAGTTAGTGTTTTCCATTGGAACTTCGTGCGTTATAAAAATAATTTTTGGGCAAATTTTAAATTAAGTTCTAAAATATAAAGATTTCTTTCCGAGTTCCCAAAATATTTAAGTTGAGAAATTTTACATAATATTTCATCGTATTTCTCAATTGTATAATTGTATAATAATTATTAAAATAACACTGGATTGAAACTTGAATTTGATTGAATTAATTACATATATTTTAATATTTATCACTTTATCAGTTATATATAAGTTATGTTATAACAATATTTTATCTATTTTCACAAATTGACATGATATGTAATTTATCTGTAATAATATTGTATATTATAACATGATTGTCAAACATATACATGTATGTAAAATATAAATACACAAACTACAGGTACACTAAATTATAATTGTACCCATACTAATTTAATACTTTTCCTGCTCAGTTTTGGCACTCTATAAAATTCCTAGGTACTTTATGGAACATCGGATCCAACACTTTTCCGGTAACACATAATATAATACATACATAAAAAATTATAATTATTGTAAAATTGTAAAAGATACCGCGGGTAATGGCTAACCTACCTGGCGACTTTGTTAACCAGATGAAGTAACATGGTCAGTCCCGATTTTCCGGGATACTTGCCCACGATGTTGGCAGACGTGAGGTCGAACAGCGTGGCGCCCAACTCGGTGCACACGGCGTTGACCAGCGTGTGCTTGCCGGACCCGTGAGCTCCGGCGATCAGCACTGAGCGCACGATCGGGCTGGCCTGGTGTATCTCGTTGCTGAGCATGGGCAGCACGCAACAGTCCCGGACCGCTTGTCGGACGTCGCCCAACGTCGGGCTCGGGTCCTTGTCCCATCGCATAGCGTCGCAGCCTGCGTACGATGTGTCCCCCTTGAACGACCGCTGCAGACTCACGGACGGGTATTTGTGCACGATGCCGTTCATTACCAGCTCCTCGAAAAGCGATTCCAACTATATGTATACATCATAACAATATAATAATATTATATACGGTTTGTGCAGTGCAGCGCACAGATTATATAATTATTTGATAATGTACATTATATACAGTCATACGCTGCAAGAAAATTTTTCGAGCATCCTCACACGGTTATCTATCAGTGAAATTTCGATTAAGTATATATTTTTTCAAATCCTGATTTATGGAAAACGTTTAATGTATAAGCATCTATAATAGTACCACTGAACTCTTATTTATACAATTCAACACCAACGGGAATACCGTTTTTTTTTTTTTATATATTATGCAAAATATTATCCAGTTGAATTTTGTGAAATTTTATATGTTCGTTGTCCCATTATTTGGACTAACACTTCCGGAATTATTCAAAGTTTTTAAAGAATAAAAGAAAAGTGTAAAATAATAAATGAGTATACCTATTATTGATATTATCTTTTTGTATAATGAGTTAATAAGTAATCCATGATAAGCGCATTATTAACATATCAAATCCGCGTTATTCCGAAACAGTAGCCAATTGAGATTAAATATATATAATGACTAATTGCATAATCATATATTATAATGATTAAACATTAATTATAAATTTAAATAATCATAATAATTTTATGTATAGATTAAACATGTTACACCAAGTTCAACATAAATAATAATTTTAATAACTTTGTAAGTACTGGTCCGAATTTGAAAACGTCATGACTTCACGAGTGTATCTAAATGTATTGGAACAAGTTTTATATATCTGTTATTGTACTTTACATGTAAAATTTCCCGTTTTTTTTTGTAATTTTTTTATCGTTTTTTACGATTTTTTTAAAAAGTATTGAAAAAGTTGGATTTTTGACTTCGAAGTAATTTTACTGCCACAAAAGGTGTCGTCAGACACAAAAAAAAAAAAAATAAAATAAAAAAAAAGAACGGATGGGCCTCACTTTGCTGTACAGTTGGGGGTGGAGTGCACCTCGTTTATAGGATAGGTCATGGATTTGTTGAATCTGAATGCAATGATAGATATCATTGTATACGAATAACGATTCTGAACGGAGTTAATATGTTTGTCTAAAATGTGTATATAATAATATAGTATTAGATTCTGAACGGAGTGATGGAATCTATTGATTTTACAATGATGTGTTTTTTTATTTTTTTTTATTTTTGTGTCTGACGACACCTTTTTTGGCAGTAAAAATGCTTCGATTTGCTTAAACAGCAACTTTCCTGAAAAGAAAGTGAATGTAGATGGTACTTGGGCAAGTCAAAAATCTAACTTTTTTAATACTTTTTAAAAAAATCGAAAAACCGATAAAAAAATTACAAAAAAACGGGAAATTTTACGCAAAATCACGTTTTTACAAACTACATTTTTTTAAAATGCTCTAACTCGAAAACGAAAAACTGCAACAACTTGAATTTTTCACCAAATCTTTATATTGGCTTTTTCTATACGTGTTTATGTTTTCAAAGTATTTTGACATATTTTGACTTAATTATGGACAATTTAAATTTTTGATTTTTGTAAAAAATTTTTTTTTAAACATCTATGACATTTAATTGGCTGGCCGAAAACTCTTGAAAATTTAATACAAGGTTTATAATAAGTTTAACTTATCGTAACAAAAAAAAATCGGAGATCGTTCCACTCAATTTTTTTTTTATAAGCCCATAAAGTTCAAATTTGTATAAAATGTGTCAAAATCACGATAATTTGCAAGTTATTTTGTAGATAAAAATTCATAAAATTTATTCTGTTCATACTTAAGGTTCAAAATTTTA